>JAOTOM010002300.1:0-97573 GCA_034440615.1 Ashinkailepas kermadecensis | reverse complement strand
AGTGGGTGGGGAGAGGGTGACCGGCATGTGCTGGCGGGCCGACATACCAGTGGGTGGGGAGAGGGTGACCGGCACGTGCTGGCGGGCCGACATACAGTGGGTGGGGAGAGGGTGACCGGCATGTGCTGGCGGGCCGACATACAGTGGGTGGGGAGAGGGTGACCGGCATGTGCTGGCGGGCCGACATGCAGTGGGTGGGAGAGGGTGACCGGCATGTGCTGGCGGCCGACATACAGTGGGTGGGGAGAGGGTGACCGGCATGTGCTGGCGGGCCGACATACAGTGGGTGGGGGAGAGGGGGGGGTGACCGGCATGTGCTGGCGGGCCGACATACAGTGGGTGGGGAGAGGGTGACCGGCATGTGCTGGCGGGCCGACATACAGTGGGTGGGGAGGGTGACCGGCATGTGCTGGCGGGCCGACATACAGTGGGTGGGGAGGTGACCGGCGCGGGCCGACATATGACCGGCATGTGCTGGCGGGCCGACATACAGTGGGTGGGGAGAGGGTGACCGGCATGTGCTGGCGGGCCGACATACAGTGGGTGGGGAGAGGGTGACCGGCATGTGCTGGCGGGCCGACATACAGTGGGTGGGGAGAGGGTGACCGGCATGTGCTGGCGGGCCGACATACAGTGGGTGGGGAGAGGGTGACCGGCATGTGCTGGCGGGCCGACATACAGTGGGTGGGGAGAGGGTGACCGGCATGTGCTGGCGGGCCGACATACAGTGGGTGGGGAGAGGGTGACCGGCATGTGCTGGCGGGCCGACATACAGTGGGTGGGGAGGGGTGACCGGCATGTGCTGGCGGGCCGACATACAGTGGGTGGGGAGAGGGTGACCGGCATGTGCTGGCGGGCCGACATACAGTGGGTGGGGAGAGGGTGACCGGCATGTGCTGGCGGGCCGACATACAGTGGGTGGGGAGAGGGTGACCGGCATGTGCTGGCGGGCCGACATACAGTGGGTGGGGAGAGGGTGACCGGCATGTGCTGGCGGGCCGACATACAGTGGGTGGGGAGAGGGTGACCGGCATGTGCTGGCGGGCCGACATACAGTGGGTGGGGAGAGGGTGACCGGCATGTGCTGGCGGGCCGACATACAGTGGGTGGGGAGAGGGTGACCGGCATGTGCTGGCGGGCCGACATACAGTGGGTGGGGAGAGGGTGACCGGCATGTGCTGGCGGGCCGACATACAGTGGGTGGGGAGAGGGTGACCGGCATGTGCTGGCGGGCCGACATACAGTGGGTGGGGAGAGGGTGACCGGCATGTGCTGGCGGGCCGACATACAGTGGGTGGGGAGAGGGTGACCGGCATGTGCTGGCGGGCCGACATACAGTGGGTGGGGAGAGGGGTGACCGGCATGTGCTGGCGGGCCGACATACAGTGGGTGGGGAGAGGGTGACCGGCATGTGCTGGCGGGCCGACATACAGTGGGTGGGGAGAGGGTGACCGGCATGTGCTGGCGGGCCGACATACAGTGGGTGGGGAGAGGGTGACCGGCATGTGCTGGCGGGCCGACATACAGTGGGTGGGGAGAGGGTGACCGGCATGTGCTGGCGGGCCGACATACAGTGGGTGGGGAGAGGGTGACCGGCATGTGCTGGCGGGCCGACATACAGTGGGTGGGGAGAGGGTGACCGGCATGTGCTGGCGGGCCGACATACAGTGGGTGGGGAGAGGGTGACCGGCATGTGCTGGCGGGCCGACATACAGTGGGTGGGGAGAGGGTGACCGGCATGTGCTGGCGGGCCGACATACAGTGGGTGGGGAGAGGGTGACCGGCATGTGCTGGCGGGCCGACATACAGTGGGTGGGGAGAGGGTGACCGGCATGTGCTGGCGGGCCGACATACAGTGGGTGGGGAGAGGGTGACCGGCATGTGCTGGCGGGCCGACATACAGTGGGTGGGGAGAGGGTGACCGGCATGTGCTGGCGGGCCGACATACAGTGGGTGGGGAGAGGGTGACCGGCATGTGCTGGCGGGCCGACATACAGTGGGTGGGGAGAGGGTGACCGGCATGTGCTGGCGGGCCGACATACAGTGGGTGGGGAGAGGGTGACCGGCATGTGCTGGCGGGCCGACATACAGTGGGTGGGGAGAGGTGTGACCGGCATGTGCTGGCGGGCCGACATACAGTGGGTGGGGAGAGGGTGACCGGCATGTGCTGGCGGGCCGACATACAGTGGGTGGGGAGAGGGGTGACCGGCATGTGCTGGCGGGCCGACATACAGTGGGTGGGGAGAGGGTGACCGGCATGTGCTGGCGGGCCGACATACAGTGGGTGGGGAGAGGGTGACCGGCATGTGCTGGCGGGCCGACATACAGTGGGTGGGGAGAGGGTGACCGGCATGTGCTGGCGGGCCGACATACAGTGGGTGGGGAGAGGGTGACCGGCATGTGCTGGCGGGCCGACATACAGTGGGTGGGGAGAGGGTGACCGGCATGTGCTGGCGGGCCGACATACAGTGGGTGGGGAGAGGGTGACCGGCATGTGCTGGCGGGCCGACATACAGTGGGTGGGGAGAGGGTGACCGGCATGTGCTGGCGGGCCGACATACAGTGGGTGGGGAGAGGGTGACCGGCATGTGCTGGCGGGCCGACATACAGTGGGTGGGGAGAGGGTGACCGGCATGTGCTGGCGGGCCGACATACAGTGGGTGGGGAGAGGGTGACCGGCATGTGCTGGCGGGCCGACATACAGTGGGTGGGGAGAGGGTGACCGGCATGTGCTGGCGGGCCGACATACAGTGGGTGGGGAGAGGGTGACCGGCATGTGCTGGCGGGCCGACATACAGTGGGTGGGGAGAGGGTGACCGGCATGTGCTGGCGGGCCGACATACAGTGGGTGGGGAGAGGGTGACCGGCATGTGCTGGCGGGCCGACATACAGTGGGTGGGGAGAGGGTGACCGGCATGTGCTGGCGGGCCGACATACAGTGGGTGGGGAGAGGGTGACCGGCATGTGCTGGCGGGCCGACATACAGTGGGTGGGGAGAGGGTGACCGGCATGTGCTGGCGGGCCGACATACAGTGGGTGGGGAGAGGGTGACCGGCATGTGCTGGCGGGCCGACATACAGTGGGTGGGGAGAGGGTGACCGGCATGTGCTGGCGGGCCGACATACAGTGGGTGGGGAGAGGGTGACCGGCATGTGCTGGCGGGCCGACATACAGTGGGTGGGGAGAGGGTGACCGGCATGTGCTGGCGGGCCGACATACAGTGGGTGGGGAGAGGGTGACCGGCATGTGCTGGCGGGCCGACATACAGTGGGTGGGGAGAGGGTGACCGGCATGTGCTGGCGGGCCGACATACAGTGGGTGGGGAGAGGGTGACCGGCATGTGCTGGCGGGCCGACATACAGTGGGTGGGGAGAGGGTGACCGGCATGTGCTGGCGGGCCGACATACAGTGGGTGGGGAGAGGGTGACCGGCATGTGCTGGCGGGCCGACATACAGTGGGTGGGGAGAGGGTGACCGGCATGTGCTGGCGGGCCGACATACAGTGGGTGGGGAGAGGGTGACCGGCATGTGCTGGCGGGCCGACATACAGTGGGTGGGGAGAGGGTGACCGGCATGTGCTGGCGGGCCGACATACAGTGGGTGGGGAGAGGGTGACCGGCATGTGCTGGCGGGCCGACATACAGTGGGTGGGGAGAGGGTGACCGGCATGTGCTGGCGGGCCGACATACAGTGGGTGGGGAGAGGGTGACCGGCATGTGCTGGCGGGCCGACATACAGTGGGTGGGGAGAGGGTGACCGGCATGTGCTGGCGGGCCGACATACAGTGGGTGGGGAGAGGGTGACCGGCATGTGCTGGCGGGCCGACATACAGTGGGTGGGGAGAGGGTGACCGGCATGTGCTGGCGGGCCGACATACAGTGGGTGGGGAGAGGGTGACCGGCATGTGCTGGCGGGCCGACATACAGTGGGTGGGGAGAGGGTGACCGGCATGTGCTGGCGGGCCGACATACAGTGGGTGGGGAGAGGGTGACCGGCATGTGCTGGCGGGCCGACATACAGTGGGTGGGGAGAGGGTGACCGGCATGTGCTGGCGGGCCGACATACAGTGGGTGGGGAGAGGGTGACCGGCATGTGCTGGCGGGCCGACATACAGTGGGTGGGGAGAGGGTGACCGGCATGTGCTGGCGGGCCGACATACAGTGGGTGGGGAGAGGGTGACCGGCATGTGCTGGCGGGCCGACATACAGTGGGTGGGGAGAGGGTGACCGGCATGTGCTGGCGGGCCGACATACAGTGGGTGGGGAGAGGGTGACCGGCATGTGCTGGCGGGCCGACATACAGTGGGTGGGGAGAGGGTGACCGGCATGTGCTGGCGGGCCGACATACAGTGGGTGGGGAGAGGGTGACCGGCATGTGCTGGCGGGCCGACATACAGTGGGTGGGGAGAGGGTGACCGGCATGTGCTGGCGGGCCGACAATAAAGGGTGGGGAGAGGGTGACCGGCATGTGCTGGCGGGCCGACATACAGTGGGTGGGGAGAGGGTGACCGGCATGTGCTGGCGGGCCGACATACAGTGGGTGGGGAGAGGGTGACCGGCATGTGCTGGCGGGCCGACATACAGTGGGTGGGGAGAGGGTGACCGGCATGTGCTGGCGGGCCGACATACAGTGGGTGGGGAGAGGGTGACCGGCATGTGCTGGCGGGCCGACATACAGTGGGTGGGGGAGGAGAGGGGGGGTGACCGGCATGTGCTGGCGGGCCGACATACAGTGGGTGGGGAGAGGGTGACCGGCATGTGCTGGCGGGCCGACATACAGTGGGTGGGGAGAGGGTGACCGGCATGTGCTGGCGGGCCGACATACAGTGGGTGGGGAGAGGGTGACCGGCATGTGCTGGCGGGCCGACATACAGTGGGTGGGGAGAGGGTGACCGGCATGTGCTGGCGGGCCGACATACAGTGGGTGGGGAGAGGGTGACCGGCATGTGCTGGCGGGCCGACATACAGTGGGTGGGGAGAGGGTGACCGGCATGTGCTGGCGGGCCGACATACAGTGGGTGGGGAGAGGGTGACCGGCATGTGCTGGCGGGCCGACATACAGTGGGTGGGGAGAGGGTGACCGGCATGTGCTGGCGGGCCGACATACAGTGGGTGGGGAGAGGGTGACCGGCATGTGCTGGCGGGCCGACATACAGTGGGTGGGGAGAGGGTGACCGGCATGTGCTGGCGGGCCGACATACAGTGGGTGGGGAGAGGGTGACCGGCATGTGCTGGCGGGCCGACATACAGTGGGTGGGGAGAGGGTGACCGGCATGTGCTGGCGGGCCGACATACAGTGGGTGGGGAGAGGGTGACCGGCATGTGCTGGCGGGCCGACATACAGTGGGTGGGGAGAGGGTGACCGGCATGTGCTGGCGGGCCGACATACAGTGGGTGGGGAGAGGGTGACCGGCATGTGCTGGCGGGCCGACATACAGTGGGTGGGGAGAGGGTGACCGGCATGTGCTGGCGGGCCGACATACAGTGGGTGGGGAGAGGGTGACCGGCATGTGCTGGCGGGCCGACATACAGTGGGTGGGGAGAGGGTGACCGGCATGTGCTGGCGGGCCGACATACAGTGGGTGGGGAGAGGGTGACCGGCATGTGCTGGCGGGCCGACATACAGTGGGTGGGGAGAGGGTGACCGGCATGTGCTGGCGGGCCGACATACAGTGGGTGGGGAGAGGGTGACCGGCATGTGCTGGCGGGCCGACATACAGTGGGTGGGGAGAGGGTGACCGGCATGTGCTGGCGGGCCGACATACAGTGGGTGGGGAGAGGGTGACCGGCATGTGCTGGCGGGCCGACATACAGTGGGTGGGGAGAGGGTGACCGGCATGTGCTGGCGGGCCGACATACAGTGGGTGGGGAGAGGGTGACCGGCATGTGCTGGCGGGCCGACATACAGTGGGTGGGGAGAGGGTGACCGGCATGTGCTGGCGGGCCGACATACAGTGGGTGGGGAGAGGGTGACCGGCATGTGCTGGCGGGCCGACATACAGTGGGTGGGGAGAGGGTGACCGGCATGTGCTGGCGGGCCGACATACAGTGGGTGGGGAGAGGGTGACCGGCATGTGCTGGCGGGCCGACATACAGTGGGTGGGGAGAGGGTGACCGGCATGTGCTGGCGGGCCGACATACAGTGGGTGGGGAGAGGGTGACCGGCATGTGCTGGCGGGCCGACATACAGTGGGTGGGGAGAGGGTGACCGGCATGTGCTGGCGGGCCGACATACAGTGGGTGGGGAGAGGGTGACCGGCATGTGCTGGCGGGCCGACATACAGTGGGTGGGGAGAGGGTGACCGGCATGTGCTGGCGGGCCGACATACAGTGGGTGGGGAGAGGGTGACCGGCATGTGCTGGCGGGCCGACATACAGTGGGTGGGGAGAGGGTGACCGGCATGTGCTGGCGGGCCGACATACAGTGGGTGGGGAGAGGGTGACCGGCATGTGCTGGCGGGCCGACATACAGTGGGTGGGGAGAGGGTGACCGGCATGTGCTGGCGGGCCGACATACAGTGGGTGGGGAGAGGGTGACCGGCATGTGCTGGCGGGCCGACATACAGTGGGTGGGGAGAGGGTGACCGGCATGTGCTGGCGGGCCGACATACAGTGGGTGGGGAGAGGGTGACCGGCATGTGCTGGCGGGCCGACATACAGTGGGTGGGGAGAGGGTGACCGGCATGTGCTGGCGGGCCGACATACAGTGGGTGGGGAGAGGGTGACCGGCATGTGCTGGCGGGCCGACATACAGTGGGTGGGGAGAGGGTGACCGGCATGTGCTGGCGGGCCGACATACAGTGGGTGGGGAGAGGGTGACCGGCATGTGCTGGCGGGCCGACATACAGTGGGTGGGGAGAGGGTGACCGGCATGTGCTGGCGGGCCGACATACAGTGGGTGGGGAGAGGGTGACCGGCATGTGCTGGCGGGCCGACATACAGTGGGTGGGGAGAGGGTGACCGGCATGTGCTGGCGGGCCGACATACAGTGGGTGGGGAGAGGGTGACCGGCATGTGCTGGCGGGCCGACATACAGGGGTGGGGAGAGGGTGACCGGCATGTGCTGGCGGGCCGACATACAGTGGGTGGGGAGAGGGTGACCGGCATGTGCTGGCGGGCCGACATACAGTGGGTGGGGAGAGGGTGACCGGCATGTGCTGGCGGGCCGACATACAGTGGGTGGGGAGAGGGTGACCGGCATGTGCTGGCGGGCCGACATACAGTGGGTGGGGAGAGGGTGACCGGCATGTGCTGGCGGGCCGACATACAGTGGGTGGGGAGAGGGTGACCGGCATGTGCTGGCGGGCCGACATACAGTGGGTGGGGAGAGGGTGACCGGCATGTGCTGGCGGGCCGACATACAGTGGGTGGGGAGAGGGTGACCGGCATGTGCTGGCGGGCCGACATACAGTGGGTGGGGAGAGGGTGACCGGCATGTGCTGGCGGGCCGACATACAGTGGGTGGGGAGAGGGTGACCGGCATGTGCTGGCGGGCCGACATACAGTGGGTGGGGAGAGGGTGACCGGCATGTGCTGGCGGGCCGACATACAGTGGGTGGGGAGAGGGTGACCGGCATGTGCTGGCGGGCCGACATACAGTGGGTGGGGAGAGGGTGACCGGCATGTGCTGGCGGGCCGACATACAGTGGGTGGGGAGAGGGTGACCGGCATGTGCTGGCGGGCCGACATACAGCGGGTGGGGAGAGGGTGACCGGCATGTGCTGGCGGGCCGACATACAGCGGGTGGGGAGAGGGTGACCGGCATGTGCTGGCGGGCCGACATACAGCGGGTGGGGAGAGGGTGACCGGCATGTGCTGGCGGGCCGACATACAGTGGGTGGGGAGAGGGTGACCGGCATGTGCTGGCGGGCCGACATACAGTGGGTGGGGAGAGGGTGACCGGCATGTGCTGGCGGGCCGACATACAGTGGGTGGGGAGAGGGTGACCGGCATGTGCTGGCGGGCCGACATACAGTGGGTGGGGAGAGGGTGACCGGCATGTGCTGGCGGGCCGACATACAGTGGGTGGGGAGAGGGTGACCGGCATGTGCTGGCGGGCCGACATACAGTGGGTGGGGAGAGGGTGACCGGCATGTGCTGGCGGGCCGACATACAGTGGGTGGGGAGAGGGTGACCGGCATGTGCTGGCGGGCCGACATACAGTGGGTGGGGAGAGGGTGACCGGCATGTGCTGGCGGGCCGACATACAGTGGGTGGGGAGGGGTGACCGGCATGTGCTGGCGGGCCGACATACAGTGGGTGGGGAGAGGGTGACCGGCATGTGCTGGCGGGCCGACATACAGTGGGTGGGGAGAGGGTGACCGGCATGTGCTGGCGGGCCGACATACAGTGGGTGGGGAGAGGGTGACCGGCATGTGCTGGCGGGCCGACATACAGCGCGACCGACGCTCGTAAATCTCCAGCTGTAAGAGGTGGCGGCTGGCCAGACGAGATGCCGCCACTGAGCCGGACCTGGTTATCAGGTCGTCAGAGCGGGCAGCCGGCCAGGGACGAGATGCCGCCACCGAGCCGGACGTACGACACGCCGGTCAGGCGGCGATCGATGCCACTGGGAGACGCCACAATCAGCCGGCGCCGACGACGCCGTCTGAATACCTCCCGACCCGGCCGGCCGGCCTCACCGCCTCACGCACTCACCTCATGGTGGCGCAGTATATGGCGTCTGAATGCCCGACCCGACCCGGCCGGCCACACCGCCTCACCTCTTCATGGTGGCGCAGCATATGGCACATGAATACCCGACTCGGCCAACCACACCGCCTCACGCACTCACCTCCTCATGGGGGAGCAGCATATGTCGCTCGCGCCACTTCACATCAGCGCAATTCCGCTTCTTGACATTTCACATTCATTTCATGTTCATATCGCAACTGTTCATTCGTTTTTGGACGCTGAACATTTTGTTTTCGTACAGTCCGAGCCGTAGCCAGTGAGCGTCCGGGGAAGGTTCTGAGGGTCTGGATCTGGAGGACCAGCCAGAATTGTTCACGGAGGCTGAGCTTACGCGATTCGGCTGCTCCCCCCCCCCCAAAACCAACAGTAGTGTGGCTTGAAATATGCCAGAAGCCTTGAGCCTCGAGGGCATGGTTTGCACGTCAGTGAGTGTTTTTAATAAGAGCGAAAGATAGACGTTCAAAAACGTACGAGGACAGAACGGACCGGGCCCGAAAATCTCCTAGAAGAGCTTCCACTCCGATGGGAGTGGAAGTGCCACACTTTACTCTGTGACGGACGGCTTACACCAATGCATGGCTTCCAATCTGAGCCAGGTCCTGCATCTGTCCTCCTGATTACAACACAGCAAAAGCCTCCTGATCACAATGGGAAGCTTTTAGCCTTCACCGCAAGCCTGTACAGCTGCAGCTCTCCTCCAGCGGAGCTTGGTCACGTTCGTGCGCACACTTCTTGCAGACATCCAGTCTTGACGTGGCTCCACGCTGTCGACAGCAGACGTCTGCAGCGACGCGGACACCGCCCAGCTGCAGACGCCTGCAGCTCGTGAACACCGTCGCCACCGACGCGACCACAGACAAGGAGTAATGTCGTAAGGTCGGTTGCCGACCCGGCTCGGCACACGGCTCCCTGGCTACCGGTGCAGGCTGGGTAGCCGTGTACCGACCAACACAGCCGTCACTGTCACACGCGTACCTCGGCACGCGGCTCCCCGGCTACCGGTGCCGGCTGGGTAGCCGTGTGCCGACCAACACAGCCGTCACTGTCACACGCGCACCTCGGCACAACCTGACTCGCCGTCCAGCAGCGACCGACAGGCTCCACCTCTGGAAAGGCCAGCTGGATAAATAAAAGTAGTAAACGGCGGAACAGAATTCAGTCGGTTAAAGTATCGGTCCTGCGAATGCCAGCTGGATAAATAAAAGGTAGCAAACGGCGGAACAGAATTCCGTCGGTTAAAGTATCGGTCCTGCGAACGAGACTTATCCCAGCGGTCTCGACGTGACGCGTTGCCAAATTATTTGAACTAGTTACTGCGGCGTCCCCGGATTTGTAAGCCTTACACCTGACGTGCACATCACATGGTTATAGTTGTAATATATTACATGAAGATTGCATTTAGTTTCGCGAAAAGTGGAAGTGCTGCGGCACATTCAACAGCGTGCAATAGTTGAAGGCACATTTTGGCCAACACTTGAAGGTCATACGGTGGCCCAGCGAAACGCAGGCGTGGTCAAGTGAATGGACCTTACCGCGAGCACTCGTTGGCTATTATTCGGTGGCCATCTCAGTTGGCGGAGGGAGAAGCGAAAGTTCATGGAATTACATTCAACCGCAACCCAGGTGGTAACGAAAATGGATTTGGCTCTGGAGCATTTGGACTGGTCGGCCATTTTCGCTCCATCGGTGGTTTCACGGTATGCGATGTGTGGCCCCAGCGCCACATTGGCGTAGCATCAGCACATACGGGGCGAAAAACAGCATCGCTGTCAGCGTGATGAAAATCGTTTCGTGCTTTATTTACTGATCTCGCGCTGTGGGTTTGTGTTGTGGGCTTGGGACACCGACCGCACACCTCACATGTGCACCAATGTTCTACAGAAAGCACCGGAATAAAATCGTAGTGCCGGGGAAAAACGTAGGCGAGGAAAGTACCCCGGCGTCGTGCCCCTCATTGGGAATGCACACCAGCCAATGCCAATTTTGTTGGGCAGGGGAGTGAGGAGATTCGCCCTGAAAGAAAAAGTATCCAAAGAACGACGTTTTTAATTCAAATATATTAAAATCTTGCTCCGCCTCGAGACTATCCATAACTACAACGTTACCTTCAGGTACGGAAGCTATACAAAACAGCTTCAGGTCATGCGAGTTATGAGTCACGAAAGCTGCGGATGTCAGTCGCGTCGCTTGCAACGCTTGTCAACAGCCCAAATGCTGAGATGATGATGATTGGGGTTTTGGGGCGCATCGACCAGGGTAGGTCATTTAGCGCCCATAACAGTATGCTCTATCTACTCAGATATATGCATTGGTGGTACGGTTTAGCACGGTATCTTCACTGTTCCGGGTATATTATTGAAAATCTGCTTTTGCAACGAAGCGGCACACGTTCCCTAGGCACTCAGAGTCGTCTCCAAGGAGGCTGGAGAGCGTCCTGTTAGTCCCACAATATTGGGCCCAGTCCTGTGCGTAAAGGTGACATGTTAGAATATGACGTACTGTCAGGAACGAGTTGCATCGTGGGCACACTGGTCTGGCCTCATTTCTGAGCAGGTGACAGTGTGTTGCGTACGTGTGTCCTAATCGCAGTCGTGCTAATGCAACCTTCTCAGCTCGTACCTTCCTGCAGGACGACGGCCAATGCCCTATATGTGGCTTGATTTGTTTGAGTTTGTTTGTACCCAGAGCGTCCCAACTGCGTTGCCACTTCTCATGAATGTATGTAGAGATCGTGGGGTAAAAATCCTGTGCCGGGAGAGGAAGGGCACGCGTGTAGGGTCTCCGTGTCGCTCGTATCGCTGCCTCATCAGCGAGCTCGTTCCCCGGATGCCGACATGACTTGGGATCCAGCAAAATGATACACGTCTTCCCTCTCGTCTCAGTAAAGTAAGGCGGGTTAAGATGTCCTATAAAATTTGTTCTTGGGGGTTAAAACCTTCCAGTGCCAAGAGGCTGCTCAGTGAGTCAGACAAGATAACGCAGGAGTTGCATTCACTGACTTCGATGAAACAGAGCGCTTTGAGGATCGCCACGAGCTGAGGTGTATACAGACGCATTCGGTGGAAGCGAAAAGCCTCTGGTGACCGGTCCGGAAACGAACGCACATCCGGCACCCTGATTTGTTTTTGAGCCGTCAGTGTATATCAGGGTGTGTCCATTGTATGTGGCGATACGCTCCAATGAGTTTGCCCGGAATAGTACGGTGGGGACATCACTCTTCTTGGAAGTACAGCGATATGTCTATTTCCGGCGATACTAGTTCCCAGGGCGGTGTTTGCACTTGGTCGGCTAAGCGAATTCCGCGTGTGCGGATACCGCTTTCCTGAATGGATGTTCTGACTCTCATGCAGAACGGATCTGTGGTTGTACTTCGTCCTCCACGGAATAGCGTGAGTAGACGGGGAGAAAACACTGCGTCATATGTAGGGTGTTGGGAATACTTCCTCAGCTTAAGCGCATACCGGAGGCCTAGCTTCAGTCGTCTTAGTGCCAGTTGTGGTTCGTGGGCCTCTACCTGGAGGCTTGCCACCGGCGAGGTTCGGAATGCTCCTGTCGCAATGCGCAAGGCTGTGTGGTGAACGGTGTCAAGCACAAGCTTCCTGGAAGAGCTAGCACCATCATACACGAAACAACAGTAATCAAGTTTGGAACATATGAGCTGGCGGCACATATTTAAAAGGGTTGTACGGTCTGCTCCGTATGTTGTGCGTGCCACACATTTCATAGTATCCAAAGCATTGAAACAGCGCTGGCGCAGAGATTTAAGGTGGTCAGCGTAAGTCAAACTCCTGTCGAAAATGACCCCGAGAAACTTAGCGGAAGGTCGTAGAGGGATTACTTTCCCATACAGTTTGAGTGTCGGTTCGGGATAACAAGACCGTCGACGACAGAAATGTACCATAACAGTTTTTTCCGCGGAAAAGCGAAGTCCGTTTCGAGTACTCCAGTTCTCCAGATGGTGTATGGCTAGCTGAAGCTGCCGGTCCAAAGAGGGCGTATGAGAGGCGCAAAACCAAATTGCGAGGTCGTCTACGAAGAGCGAGCGGCCAATATTATCTCGCAGCCCCTTCCCGATATCGCTGATCAGTATCCCGAACAGCGGCACGCTGAGCACGCTTCCCTGTGGGACACCGTTCATCTGCACAAACTTTCCGGACAGCTGGTTACCAACCAGGACGCGGAAGGACCGGTTCACTAAAAAGTTCTTGACGAAGAGTCCCATAGACCCTCTGACGCCACAGTCGAACAACTTCCGCAGTATACCGTGCCTCCAGGCGGTATGATATGCAGCCTCTACGTCAAAGAACACGGCGTACATGTGTTTGTGACCTTTAAAGGCAGCACGAACAGCAGTGTCTAAAGCTAAAACATGGTCTGCGGTATATCGTTTTTTTGTTTTGAAACTACATTGGGCATTCGAGAAAAAGTCTTGCTGTTCTAAAAACCACGTAAGGCGAACATTCACAATCTTTTCCATCAGTTTACATAGTGACGAGTAAGCGAGATGGATCGGTAGTGGAGTGGTTCCAGTCCACTTTTGCCAGGCTTGAGAGTAGGGATTATTATGGCCTCGCGCCAAGCGGACGGAAAGTTTCCTGTTTCCCATATGGAATTAAAGGATGCCAGAAGAACGTCAGTCACACATGGAGGCAAGTGCTTCAGCATGGTGTTACGAATGGCATCCGGTCCCTCAGAGACACATTTCAGGGTATTAATGGCGTGTTTCAGTTCCGGCAAGTTGAATGGTTGGTTGTATGAGAGCTGTTGTGATGTGGAAAAGTCAATAGGCATTGCCTCGCACCTAGTCTTGTGCCGTAGAAACTGGGGGTCAGCTCTCCTGTCTTGGCTACGTTCTGCTAGGCCACTAGCGATATCGTTGGCAACGTCAAGTGGGTGAGTAATGCTTTGGCCATGGACCTGCAGCACAGGTAGCGGACGCGACGAAAAAATGACCAGAGATGCGCTTTATCCGAGCCCACACCTGTGAGGTGGCGGTAAAACGGTTCATTCCGCTCACGTATTCTTTCCAGGAGGCTCTCTTCGCTGCTCTTATCGTACGTCTAGCCGCAGCCCTTGCTTGCTTGAAAGCTAGCATGTTAGCCTTTGTGCTGTGTTTGCTAAACTGCTCCAGGGCTTGCTTGCGGGCGCAAATGGTCATTGCACATTCCTCAGTCCACCAAGGAACCGGGATGTGGCGAGGGGTACCAGAGGTACGTGGAATGCATCTATCAGCACATTGGAGAAGTCGTGAGGTGAACTCGTCAACACGGATGCAGTGAGTTCCAATGTCACGTGTAAAAACTGCCTGTGTCGCAGATTTAATGCGAGTTCAGTCCGGTTTTTTTTCTTCAAGTTCCAGCGTGGTGGTCGTGTTCCAAGAAGTGCGCCTCCTTGAAAGGTAAGCCACACCGGAAAGTGGTCACTTCCACGGCAGTCATCATCAACTGACCACTCAAAATGGTGAGTCAGTTGGGGACTGACGAGACTCAGGTCCAGTGCTGACGTGCGGCCGGATGGCAGGGCAATATGGGTATGTGCCCCTGTGTTCAGAAGGCAGAGTGGTTACTGTTGGATTAAAGTCTCGAGGGTGCGGCCCCGTGTATTAACATTCGCACGTCCGGCGGTCCGCGCCAACTTCGCCGGTCCGGGGGGGGACAGATGTCTGCCCCCCTAAGATCTCCAGAACTATGCTAGGTAGCGACAAACGGAAAACAGCGTTGGATAGCTGGTGACAAGCTCTATCGAAAGTATTTCGGTCATTTTTTTCGCTCAGGTCAATATTTAGGTCACTGGGTCATCATAGGTCAAATTCGACCAGATCGGGTGGGACCCTCAGATATTGGCACATCTCAGGACCTGTAACAGATAGAAACAAACGGCGAATGCTATTCGACAGCCCCTGAAATGTGCTATCGACAATACGCTGTGTGATTTAAGGTCAGGTCAACTCCGAAACTATGACCTCAGGTCAAGGTCATGAGGTAGCCTAGGGAGGTCATGTAAGGTATCAATCGACACGTCTTGGCGATTTAAGCACAATGACGGTAATTTCAGCCTTCTAGCTCAATGCAGTGCGATATAATGCGCAGAAATGTGCTAGTGATCTCAGGTGACCTCAGATGACCTTGGTGAGGTCACCGAGCAAAAATGTCAGCGGTAACATTGAGAATAGCTTCCAACTACACGTCATAACCATTGTGAGGTCATTCCAAGAGCAAATATGTAACCAGGAAACATTTGTATATTTTACCATAGGCCTATAATGGGGGAAGCCATGACCGCAACCTGACCTCAGGTCAATGCTACGAAAAAAAACGAGCTATATATTATAGTCCCTGATGAGATCATGACGTGTTATAAGTTTGAAATCAATCGCCCAATTATTGTGGAAGTGATGCCACCTAGACTCCGAGGGATGTTGGGTCACTTCGCCTGACCTGGTGACCTGACTTGAGATGACCCAGGGTCAAAAATTTCTGAGGATATGCGGAAAAGACTAATGAGCAGCCATACGAGGTTTGGCCTTGCTAACCCGATTAGTATGGCGGCAAATTAGTAAAAACCGCAGGGGGCAGATATCTGCCCCCCCCCCGGACGTGCGCGTGTTAATGTCTGAGCAGCCCCAAGCGATGTGGTGAGCGTTGAAATCACCCAGAAGTAGAACTGGTGGAGGGAGCTCAGTCAGCAGCTGTCTCAGCTCCACGGTGGGGAACGCAGCTCCAGGAGGCAGGTATAGGGAGCAGACGCTTATATCGCGGTGGGCAAATGTCACCTGCGCTGCGACTGCCTGCATAGTGGTTCGGAGAGCTAATTTGCGTGCCGGCACACTATGGTGGACGGCGAGTAGGACGCCCCCATTTGCAATGCCATCGGATGGTACGTCATTGTGAAATACGGTGTAGCATTCCAGTCTAACCGCATCCTCTGCTGCCAGCTTCCTCTCTTGAAGACAAATGGCTACTGGATTGTGTCGATGTAAGACGGTCACAAGATCAGAAATAGATGTCCTTAGGCCCCAGCAGTTCCATTGTAAAATGGCAGTAAAAGGTGTCAGCTAAAAACAAAAGTGGTTGATACAATGACTTAGTGGGTAGTCACCGCAACATGGATCCGGAGTGGGTCCGTCACCTCCCCTATGGCTCGATCCATCCGTCGGGGATACTTGCCAAGGTGGAGCTCGCTTTCTGCCTCTGATGGGGGACGGGCATGCTGGAGCATCACCCCCCACGTGGTGGGATGGGTGGTGGGGTGTGAAGAGTCCCAACCTACGGAGGAAGAGGAGCTACGATACCTCCAGGTGCCGGTGGGGACGGATCGGGTACATGGGACATAGGGGCTCTTGCTCGTACACTTGGGGAAGCGCTACGGCTGGCTGGCCCCACTTGTCCCAGGTCCGGGTCTCCTTGGCGGACACTGGTCGTTGGCTTCCGTGCCACACACGGGGGCGTGACAGGAATGCGACGCGACGATGCATCGGAGGGCGTTGGTGGGGGAGGAGGGGATGGAGTAGGTATGGTTTGTGATAGGGGGTGGGATGGATTGTTTTGGAAGGGGTGGGGGTAGATAATGTGGTGGATGGGATATGAGGGGATTTGGCGGGATTTTTGGATCGCTGGACCAGGGTCCACCTGCCACCCTCCTCATGAGTCTCCGCTTCCGAGTGTGCCTCCGGAGGGTCGGGGGGCGCTGGGGGTGGCATCACCATGCTCTGTTCCGGCCCGTACGGCCGGCTTGTGAGTGGCACCCCAGCTGTCTCTGCCCCTGCGGTAGGGGGAGTGCAAGCGAAACCAAATGAGCGTAGCAGGGCACTAAGCTGGGCAAGCAGTTGGGCAGCACTGGGAGGCTGCTGCTGTGCAACGGTGGTTAAAGAATTGCGTGTTCTCTCTGCGTACGTCACTTTAGGATGGCTTTCCTCGTATGCCTCTCTGGCTTGCCGGAAGGAGATATTCCTGGTGCTTTTCAATGATAAAATATCTTTCTCTCTGATGTAGGCTGGGCAAGATCGGTCGAAGGTCGTGTGGGGCGCCTGTCCCCTACCGCAGTTCACACACCATAAGTCATGAGAGTCGCACTTGTCGATGGTATGGTCTGCCGACCCACATCGGCCACATATGCTGGGCGACCGCGGCAGTACTGAGTGGTGTGGTCATACCGCTGACACCTAAAACACCGCATTGGGTTTGGGATACAAACGCGAACTTTCACTCGGATATACCCTACTGACACTTCGGGTGGTAGGTCAGTACAGCCGAAAGTGAGGATAATGTTGTTAGTTACGTGGAGCTCCTTTCCCCTTTTCACTTTCATTCTCTGCGCTTGCACGACAACATACTCCGCTAATCCGTCGACTTTTTCAGCCTCAGAGACATCCCTAAGGTCGTAACAATTGATGACCCCTTTGCAGGAGTTCTTGGTGTTGTGGGGTTCAACTTTTATTGGAATTGCAATGTCCCTCATTCCATCGGACGTACGTATACTGTAAGTGAATGTGTTTATATCCAAGGCCCTCCTTGCGTCCTCTTCGTTTCGAAACTCCACTTCGATCCCCTCATCCCGTAATTTGTCGCAGCGTGTAATAGTCCCGAGACGGTCGCATCCTCGCTTCCGCTGAAACGGGGAAAGAGAAGATAACTTTTCCTCTGGATCGGTCGATTTTAGGATTAAGATCCGCGGAGTGAATATTTTTGGCGTAGAAATGGCACTCGTACGTCGAAAGTGTTCGTTTCTGTTAGGATCGTTGTCCGAATGTCTGCTGTGTGCTGTGGTCATGTTTGATCCTCGGCTTCCACCATGGGAGCGGGTAGTCTGGTCCTCATGTGAGGAACCAGGGAGGGTTTTTGTGTTTTGAGCTGCCATGAAGTGTGTTTTGTTTTCAACTCCTCGGGCGCCCCACCACATAGTGGCCCAACGGGGGGAGGGGGGGACTACTGGACCCCGCGGACGGGAGGACGCCAGGCGCCAGAGGAGCTATACGGGGCAGGCGGCGCCTTCGCCCGGCCGGGAGAGAGACTCACCACCCCACCCCGACCGGGATCCAGCGCCGCCCACCACTTGACCCCTGCCGGCCAGGCCGGCAGGCCCTGGGCCAGGGCCCAGACCTTCGGCCTGAGGCGACATGTCGCTTGGCCCGTATGGGGCCCCACGGACCCGCCGCCCCTCCGGGATATTAGGACCAAAGAGGCGTGTTGGTCCCCCGTCAAACTAGCACCGTGCGACGGGGGACCTCAGCCTCCAGGACTCCGTCAACCCCGGGGGGCGGGCCGAGGGGGCGCGACTACCCCGATACAACTGAGCTGGAGGGCAGGACCGAGTAAGCTGTCCTACCTGCTCATAGTAGGGAGTGTTGGTGTTGCAGGGCCAGGTGAAGGACATGGATGTTGAGATGAGATGGGCATTGGAATGGGAGCGTATGGATGGAAGGACGAGTGAGGCTGTGGTAACCCGAGAGAGCGCCATTTCTCTAGCCAGCCGAGCAATGAGGCTGACCCCACTGCGGGGGCCAAAATGCTGAGGAGATGAAAATGGCCAACTACGGTTGATTTTGAGGTACTGGTGACGAAGATGATGCTTAAAGTAGTTAATTGACTCTAGCTCCAAAATTCAGGGAGCGGTAAGTGGGTGTCTATGTGGGCCTAATATGGAACCACCCCACATATTGAATTTCGTATGAGTCAATATATAGGATTTCTCGAGACATAGGTCATCTGAAACGACGAATCTGGTACCAAAGTGACCACAAGAACGTTTCCCATTACTTGGCACGATTGAAACGGACTAGGCTGATGTCCGATGTATTGCATTTGCATATTAGTGCATATATATATATATATATATATATATATATATATATATATATATATATATATATATATATATATATATATATATATATATATATCTGTATATATCTATTGCACAATGCATATTATTATATGTATTGTATTTGCATTTGCTTTGTATATTATATGCATTGTTTCGGATATGTTGATCCTACAGCATTTGGCGCCGAGGAAGTTGAGACAATATATTTGTGGATCTCCTGAACAGAAGCCCATTGCGAACGGTTCTTTTTCCAACCGTGATCTCCGTGTAAATGTCTCGTCTCTCGTGTCCCGATCAACCTCTACATAGTGTCAGACGATCTTTTATCTGCAGGCAGTTGCCATGTGCGACCCACGAGGCGGAGCATTGTATTCCTGACTATTTCTTCTTCCTTTTTGTCTACGCGTCTGGCGCACTACATACGCATGCCAGAAAAACGCTGCTAGCGTTCTCAAGACGGCGTCGGTGACACTTGTGTTCGATGGTGTGCGCGGGTGAATGAATCAAGTGACAGGCATGGCAACGTTAATGCCAATATCTTTGAATTTGAACATGGGCTAATGGACGTTACCTGGACAGAATGTCCTCCTCTGACTCTTTCCATACCTATAATGTCCTGATTCCATATCTTTGGTGATTGGTTGCACTTGTTTTATTTTATACTGAGCTAGACATTGACAGGCTGATAAAAGCACCGAGGTCATATTACAGTATTATGCTTGTGCTTCACGAGGTGAAGGGGATTAACCCGCGCCGTCTCGGGGGAGGGGGGGTCGTTAACGACCCCCCTAAGGTTTTCCGCGGATAGTGAAGAAAAAAACGGCGCGCGGCAGCGCGCCAAAATTTGGCATACCTTTTCCCACATCAATTTGGCATGTTGTACCAAAATTTCGAAGTCAGGTCATCTAAGGTCAACGAGTTAGTCAAGATCAATTGAGGTCACCTCCAAAAAGTTCAACCAGTCGCCGCGCTTTAACGGATAAAGATATCTTAATGAAACTTTCAGCGTTTGCTTATCTTTAGGGATGCAACAAAACGCACCAGATTAATTTTTTTTTCCGTTTTTGATTACTTATTAGTTTTGCATATTTGCCCATTAGTTAAAATCGATGATTCTGGCTATAAAGTAGGCATTTTTGATGGGAGCAAGTAGACTTTGAACAACGTTTTTCGGTCCGCTCTACCCATTAGAAAAAAAAAATTACAGAGAACTTGAAAACACAAAATTTTGACATTAAAAAAAAAATTGATTTTTGGGTGGACACACTGTATGCCCTGGTCGATTTCGCTTTTCTTTTCTGACTCCAAATAATTTTTTTTTCCAAATCTCCCCCAAAATGAACTCCCAAGAGCCAAAAACATGATGTAAGTCCTGAAAACCTAGGCTCCCTAGTGACGTCACTTTGGGGAATTTTTTTTGAGGGGTGGTGTCGGGCCCTACTCGTCGAGAGCTTTCCGGTGACACCCGATTCATTTTCGTGCCGCCCATAGTTTGGAAGATAGAGGGGGGGGGGGTCTATCCACCCCGAGACGGGGTGTGAGGATCTGACCGGAGAGACAGACCTCCCCACACCACAGCCACACCTCCCCTCCCACACGGGTTAATGCAGGAAAGATGCCAAAATTAATCCTGCTTGGATGTGTATTTCCACTGGATATTGGTAACTTCAGAACGCTGGGTGACCCCTAACATATCCGGCGTCTATGGCTCCCCGACCACTGATGACACGCTGGGTGACCCCTAACATATCCGGCGTCTATGGCTCCCCGACCACTGATGACACGCTGGGTGACCCCTAACATATCCGGCGTCCATGGCTCTCCGACCACTGATGACACGCTGGGTGACCCCTAACATATCCGGCACCTATGGCTCCCCGATCACTGATGACACGCTGGGTGATCCTTAACATATCCGGCGTCTGTGGCTCCCCGACCACTGATCCGAAGGTTGCAATAATTACAGAACTGAACGTCACGCAAAATATGACCTCGCACGTATCTCTTTATCGAAACACAAATTATGAACACATATTTCGGTCCTGGGGGGTCTTTTTACGCCACCCCCTTCAGGCTTTTCCGCAATAGCGGAAGAACGGCGGCGCGTGGCGCCGCAAGATTTCAGTACCTTTTCCTTGATCATTTTTGCGTTCGAAATGAAAATATTAATCTCAGATCATGTAAGGTCATTGACCTAGCTCAGGTCAAAGAGGGCCACGTCCAAAAATGTTTCAGGGTCGATAACTCATACACATGAAGAGATATTGAAATGGAACTTGATCCACGTGTGCAATTTGGCAGTGTCTCCAAAACATAGATCTCTTATTTTTTCTTGAAGTCAGGTCAGAGATGAGATCACAGCCAATTTTCGCCCATTTTAGGCCAATTCTCCTATTTTAGTAATATGCATGCTCTTCCAGCATAATTGTTACCTTGGTATGTATGCAAAAGCATCAGTAGTTCCCTACACAATGTGTGTGACTCCGTCAAGTGGCCTGAGATCAGGCCACGATAAAGTGTGCAATGTGGGCTAAGCCTATTTGGACACTATTCGTATGGTTCATTTCGAGTTGTAACGGTCCAAATAGTGTTAAAGTTGCATTGCATAACCAAAACTATCCTAATATGCCGATATAACATTTAATCGATTTTTACAAAATCGGCAAATTCGTTTTCAAAATGATCCCCTCTCCCAAAAGAATCGGACAACATTCGTCGAGGGCTTTCCAATGGTACCCCGCTCGTTTTCGTGCAAGTCAGCACGGCAATGTTTATGCAATGTCACAACCGCCGTTGTCGTGGCCAGGGCGCATTCCAGATATAGAGGGAGAGGCTATGCCAAAAACACATACACACCCTTCAACCTTCGAGAGACGCGTCATGCATCTTCATGCACAAGCATGACTCGCCGCATTCACGGTTACACCGCGAGATGAAAAGGCTGGCAAAAAAATGCGGGGCGATATTAATTACGTCACTTGGCAACGGTGCAAGCCGGCGTAACCGGTTGCCCGCCGGCCTTGGAAGGCGGACCGATTAAAGCCGGCGATAGCCGTCGGTGCCGTACGCCCTCTGGCTTGCGGTCAGTGGCCATGACGGCCGGTGACCACTGACCCCGTGTCAGCCACTGTACCAACCGGCAGCAGTAGCCGTCGGGACGACGCGCCCCCGGCCTGGCCCGGCTATAATTAGCCAGCGGTGGTGGCTTGCCGAGACAGAGAGACAGACAGCGAGAGAGGGCGGGGGCGGGAGAGAGAGGGGCACGGCTGACAGCACTCCACTGGAGCGGGAGTTGGCCGGCCGGACCGGGCGGTCGTCAGCGGCCGCCAGCCGGGCACCTGGTCATCCGCGCCGGCTGGCCGCCCCCGCCCGATCAACCACGGCCGGCAGTCACACAGATCGATACACCTGGACGGCGACGGGACGTCCCCGGACTCCGGAGCACTGCGGCCGGCCCAGCCACACCTCCCCCTCCCACACGGTCACGTCACATGTCGCCACCAGCCCAGCCCAGCAACACCTCCCCCTCCCACACGGTCACGTCACATGTCACCACCAGCCCAGCCACACCTCCCCCTCCCACACGGTCACGTCACCACCAGCCCAGCCCAGCCACACCTCCCCTCCCACACGGCCACGTCACACGTCACCACCAGCCCAGCCCAGCCACACCTCCCTCCTACACGGCCACGTCACATGTCACCACCAGCCCAGCCCAGCCACACCTCCCCTCCCACACGGCCACGTCACATGTCACCACCAGCCCAGCCCAGCAACACCTCCCTCCTACACGGCCACGTCACATGTCACCACCAGTCCAGCCCAGCAACACCTCCCCTCCCACACGGCCACGTCACATGTCACCACCAGCCCAGCCCAGCAACACCTCTCCCACACGGCCACGTCACATGTCACCACCAGTCCAGCCCAGCCACACCTCCCTCCTACACGGCCACGTCACATGTCACCACCAGCCCAGCCACACCTCCCCCTCCCACACGGTCACGTCACATGTCACCACCAGCCCAGCCCAGCAACACCTCCCTCCTACACGGCCACGTCACATGTCACCACCAGTCCAGCCCAGCAACACCTCCCCCTCCCACACGGTCACGTCACATGTCACCACCAGCCCAGCCCAGCAACACCTCCCCTCCTACACGGCCACGTCACATGTCACCACCAGTCCAGCCCAGCAACACCTCCCCCTCCCACACGGTCACGTCACATGTCACCACCAGCCCAGCCACACCTCCCACTCCCACACGGTCACGTCACATGTCACCACCAGCCCAGCCACACCTCCCCCTCCCACACGGTCACGTCACATGTCACCACCAGCCCAGCCACACCTCCCACTCCCACACGGTCACGTCACATGTCACCACCAGCCCAGCCACACCTCCCCCTCCCACACGGCCACGTCACCACCAGTCCAGTCACACCTCCCCCTCCCACACGGCCACGTCACACGTCACCACCAGTCCAGCCCAGCCACACCTCCCCTCCTACACGGCCACGTCACCACCAGTCCAGCCCAGCAACACCTCCCCCACCCACACGGCCACGTCACCACCAGTCCAGCCCAGCAACACCTCCCCCTCCTACACGGCCACGTCACACGTCACCACCAGTCCAGCCCAGCCACACCTCCCCCTCCCACACGGCCACGTCACACGTCACCACCAGCCCAGCCCAGCCACACCTCCCCTCCCACACGGCCACGTCACACGTCACCACCAGCCCAGCCCAGCCACACCTCCCCTCCCACACGGCCACGTCGCACGTCACCACCAGCCCAGCCACACCTCCCCCTCCCACGTCACCACCAGCCCAGCCCAGCCACACCTCCCCTCCCACACGGCCACGTCACACGTCACCACCAGCCCAGCTCAGCCGCACCACCCCTCCCACACGACCACGTCACACGTCACCACCAGCCCAGCCCAGCAACACCTCCCCCTCCCACACGGCCAAGTCACACGTCACCACCAGTCCAGTCACACCTCCCCTCCCACACAGCCACGTCACCACCAGTCCAGTCACACCTCCCCTCCCACACAGCCACGTCACACGTCACCACCAGTCCAGTCACACCTCCCCTCCCACACAGCCACGTCACACGTCACCACCAGCCCAGTCACACCTCCCCCTCCCACACGGTCACGTCACCACCAGTCCAGCCACACCTCCCACTCCTACACGGCCACGTCACCACCAGTCCAGTCACACCTCCTCCCACACAGCCACGTCACACGTCACCACCAGCCAAGTCACACCTCCCCTCCCACACGGCCACGTCACCACCAGTCCAGTCACACCTCCCCTCCCACACAGCCACGTCACACGTCACCACCAGCCCAGTCACACCTCCCTCCCACACCAGGTCACGTCACCACCAGTCCAGCCACACCTCCCACTCCCACACGGCCACGTCACCACCAGTCCAGTCACACCTCCTCCCACACAGCCACGTCACACGTCACCACCAGCCCAGTCACACCTCCCCTCCCACACGGTCACGTCACCACCAGTCCAGCCACACCTCCCACTCCCACACGGCCACGTCACCACCAGTCCAGTCACACCTCCCCTCCCACACAGCCACGTCACACGTCACCACCAGCCCAGTCACACCTCCCCCCCATCACAGCCACGTCACACGTCACCACCAGTCCAGCCACACCTCCCACTCCCACACGGCCACGTCACCACCAGTCCAGTCACACCTCCTCCCACACACGGCCACGTCACCACCAGTCCAGTCACACCTCCCTCCCACACAGCCACGTCACACGTCACCACCAGCCCAGTCACACCTCCCTCCCACACGGCCACGTCACACGTCACCTCCAGCCCAGTCACACCTCCCCTCCCACACAGCCACGTCACCACCAGTCCAGCCACACCCTCCTCCCACACAGCCACGTCACACGTCACCACCAGCCCAGTCACACCTCCCCTCCCACACGGCCACGTCACACGTCACCACCAGCCCAGTCACACCTCCCCTCCCACACAGCCACGTCACCACCAGCCCAGCCACACCTCCCCTCCCACACAGCCACGTCACACGTCACCACCAGCCCAGTCACACCTCCCTCCCACACAGCCACGTCACACGTCACCACCAGCCCAGTCACACCTCCCTCCCACACAGCCACGTCACACGTCACCACCAGCCCAGTCACACCTCCTCCCCACACGGTCACGTCACCACCAGCCCAGCCACACCTCCTCCCACACAGCCACGTCACCACCAGCCCAGCCACACCTCCCTCCCACACGGCCACGTCACACGTCACCACCAGCCCAGCCACACCTCCCTCCCACACAGCCACGTCACCACCAGCCCAGCCACACCTCCTCCCACACAGCCACGTCACACGTCACCACCAGTCCAGCCACACCTCCCTCCCACACAGCCACGTCACACGTCACCACCAGCCCAGTCACACCTCCCCCTCCCACACGGTCACGTCACCACCAGTCCAGCCACACCTCCCACTCCTACACGGCCACGTCACCACCAGTCCAGTCACACCTCCCCTCCCACACGGACACGTCACCACCAGTCCAGTCACACCTCCCCTCCCACACAGCCACGTCACATGTCACCACCAGTCCAGCCACACCTTCCCCCCCACACGGTCACGTCACACGTCACCTCCAGCCCAGTCACACCTCCCCCTCCCACACGGCCACGTCACCTCCAGCCCAGTCACACCTCCCCTCCCACACGGCCACGTCACCACCAGTCCAGTCACACCTCCCCCTCCCACACAGCCACGTCACATGTCACCACCAGTCCAGCCACACCTCCCCCACACAGCCACGTCACACGTCACCACCAGCCCAGTCACACCTCCCCTCCCACACGGCCACGTCACCTCCAGCCCAGTCACACCTCCCCTCCCACACGGCCACGTCACCACCAGTCCAGTCACACCTCCCCTCCCACACAGCCACGTCACATGTCACCACCAGTCCAGCCACACCTCCCCTCCCACACGGTCACGTCACACGTCACCACCAGTCCAGTCACACCTCCCCTCCCACACAGCCACGTCACATGTCACCACCAGTCCAGCCACACCTCCCTCCCACACAGCCACGCCACACGTCACCACCAGCCCAGCAACACCTCCCCTCCCACACGGCCACGTCACCTCCAGCCCAGTCACACCTCCCCTCCCACACGGCCACGTCACCACCAGTCCAGTCACACCTCCCTCCCACACAGCCACGTCACATGTCACCACCAGTCCAGCCACACCTCCCTCCCACACAGCCACGTCACACGTCACCACCAGCCCAGTCACACCTCCCCTCCCACACGGCCACGTCACACGTCACCTCCAGCCCAGTCACACCTCCCTCCCACACAGCCACGTCACCACCAGCCCAGCCACACCTCCCTCCCACACAGCCACGTCACACGTCACCACCAGCCCAGTCACACCTCCCTCCCACACAGCCACGTCACACGTCACCACCAGCCCAGTCACACCTCCCCTCCCACACGGTCACGTCACCACCAGTCCAGCCACACCTCCCACTCCTACACGGCCACGTCACCACCAGTCCAGTCACACCTCCCCTCCCACACGGCCACGTCACCACCAGTCCAGTCACACCTCCCCTCCCACACAGCCACGTCACATGTCACCACCAGTCCAGCCACACCTCCCCTCCCACACGGTCACGTCACACGCCACCACCAGCCCAGTCACACCTCCCCTCCCACACGGCCACGTCACCTCCAGCCCAGTCACACCTCCCTCCCACACGGCCACGTCACCACCAGTCCAGTCACACCTCCCCTCCCACACAGCCACGTCACACGTCACCACCAGCCCAGTCACACCTCCCCCTCCCACACGGTCACGTCACCACCAGTCCAGCCACACCTCCCACTCCTACACGGCCACGTCACCACCAGTCCAGTCACACCTCCCCCTCCCACACGGCCACGTCACCTCCAGCCCAGTCACACCTCCCCTCCCACACGGCCACGTCACCACCAGTCCAGTCATACCTCCCCCTCCCACACAGCCATGTCACCACCAGCTCAGCCACACCTCCCCCTCCTACACGGCCACGTCACCACCAGCCCAGCCCAGCCACACCTCCCCCTCCCACACGGCCACGTCACACGTCACCACCAGTCCAGTCACACCTCCCCTCCCACATGGCCACGTCACCACCAGTCCAGCCACACCTCCCCTCCCACACGGCCACGTCACACTTCACCACCAGCCCAGCCCAGCAACACCTCCCCCTCCCACACGGCCACGTCACCACCAGTCCAGTCACACCTCCCCTCCGACACGGCCACGTCACCACCAGTCCAGTCACACCTCCTCCCACACAGCCACGTCACACGTCACCACCAGTCCAGTCACACCTCCCTCCCACACGGTCACGTCACCACCAGTCCAGCCACACCTCCCCCTCCCACACGGTCACGTCACACGTCACCACCAGTCCAGTCACACCTCCCTCCCACACAGCCACGTCACACGTCACCACCAGTCCAGTCACACCTCCCCTCCCACACGGTCACGTCACCACCAGTCCAGCCACACCTCCCACTCCCACACGGCCACGTCACCACCAGTCCAGCCACACCTCCCTCCCACACAGCCACGTCACATGTCACCACCAGTCCAGCCACACCTCCCCCTCCCACACAGCCACGTCACACGTCACCACCAGCCCAGTCACACCTCCCCCTCCCACACGGTCACGTCACCACCAGTCCAGCCACACCTCCCACTCCCACACGGCCACGTCACCACCAGTCCAGTCACACCTCCCCTCCCACACAGCCACGTCACACGTCACCACCAGTCCAGTCACACCTCCCCTCCCACACGGTCACGTCACCACCAGTCCAGCCACACCTCCCACTCCCACACGGCCACGTCACCACCAGTCCAGCCACACCTCCCCTCCCACACAGCCACGTCACACGTCACCACCAGTCCAGCCACACCTCCCCTCCCACACAGCCACGTCACACGTCACCACCAGTCCAGCCACACCTCCCTCCCACACAGCCACGTCACACGTCACCACCAGTCCAGCCACACCTCCCTCCCACACAGCCACGTCACACGTCACCACCAGTCCAGTCACACCTCCCCTCCCACACAGCCACGTCACACGTCACCACCAGCCCAGTCACACCTCCCACTCCCACACGGTCACGTCACCACCAGTCCAGCCACACCTCCCCTCCCACACAGCCACGTCACACGTCACCACCAGTCCAGTCACACCTCCCCTCCCACACAGCCACGTCACACGTCACCACCAGCCCAGTCACACCTCCCCTCCCACACAGCCACGTCACACGTCACCACCAGCCCAGTCACACCTCCCCCCCCACACGGCCACGTCACCACCAGTCCAGTCACACCTCCCCCCCACACAGCCACGTCACACGTCACCACCAGTCCAGTCACACCTCCCTCCCACACAGCCACGTCACACGTCACCACCAGCCCAGTCACACCTCCCACTCCCACACAGCCACGTCACCACCAGTCCAGCCACACCTCCCCTCCCACACAGCCACGTCACACGTCACCACCAGCCCAGTCACACCTCCCCTCCCACACAGCCACGTCACACGTCACCACCAGCCCAGTCACACCTCCCACTCCCACACGGTCACGTCACCACCAGTCCAGTCACACCTCCCCTCCCACACAGCCACGTCACACGTCACCACCAGCCCAGTCACACCTCCCTCCCACACAGCCACGTCACACGTCACCACCAGTCCAGCCCAGTCACACCTCCCACTCCCACACGGCCACGTCACCACCAGTCCAGTCACACCTCCCCTCCCACACAGCCACGTCACACGTCACCACCAGTCCAGTCACACTTCCCCTCCCACACAGCCACGTCACACGTCACCACCAGCCCAGTCACACCTCGCCCTCCCACACGGCTACGTCACACGTCACCACCAGCCCAGCTCAGCCACACCTTCCCCTTCCACACAGCCACGTCACCACCAGTCCAGTCACACCTCCCCTCCCACACGGCCACGTCACCACCAGTCCAGTCACACCTCCCTCCCACACAGCCACGTCACACGTCACCACCAGCCCAGTCACACCTCCCTCCCACACAGCCACGTCACACGTCACCACCAGCCCAGTCACACCTCCCCCCCCACACGGCCACGTTACACGTCACCACCAGCCCAGCCCAGCCACACCTCCCCTCCCACACGGCCACGTCACCACCAGTCCAGTCATACCTCCTCCAACACGGCCACGTCACCACCAATCCAGCCACACCTCCCCTCCCACACGGCCACGTCACACGTCACCACCAGCCCAGTCACACCTCCCCTCCAACACGGCCACGTCACCACCAGTCCAGCCACACCTCCCTCCCCACACGGCCACGTCACACGTCACCACCAGTCCAGTCATACCTCCCCCTCCCACACGGCCACGTCACCACCAGCCCAGTCACACCTCCCCTCCCACACGGCCACGTCACCACCAGTCCAGCCACACCTCCCCTCCCACACAGCCACGTCACACGTCACCACCAGTCCAGTCACACCTCCCCTCCCACACGGCCACGTCGCCACCAGTCCAGTCACACCTCCACTCCCACACGGCCACGTCACCACCAGTCCAGTCACACCTCCCCCTCCCGCACGGTCACGTCACACGTCACCACCAGCCCAGCCACACCTCCCGCTCCCACGTCACCACCAGTCCAGTCATACCTCCCCTCCCACACGGCCACGTCACACGTCACCTCCAGTCCAGCCCAGCCACACCTCCCCCTCCCACACGGCCGCGTCACCACCAGTCCAGTCACATCTCCCCCTCCCACACGGCCACGTCACACGTCACCACCAGCCCAGCCAAGTCACACCTCCCCCTCCCACACGGCCGGCCATCATCCGAGCTCACACTGTACGGCCGCCGCAACACCGGCTGGCGTGACAGTCTCGCCAAACAGACTGCATCAATCTGGACAGGACAGCAGCAGGCAAGGGCTGGCCGGTGGATTATTTGGGCTGAGGAGCGCATGAACTGCTAGTGGTTGCCAGGAAGGGAAAAAACGCATGCTGATTGATTTGTCTTCTGAAATGGAAGCGCTCGGAAATCAACACAACTGGCTGGCTGTTTCGGAAAAAGCATCTTGAAAAGAAAACTTTTAACTTTTCTAAGTCTCCGGTAGAAGCTGAGCAAAATCGTGCTACCCGGATAGTACCCGATAGAGTTGTCAGTCAGTTATTTGTGCTTAGTTAGTTAGTTATTTGAGCTTCAGGGCTCATCGACTTCATTGGTTAAAGGCACCAAGGCTACTTGTGCTTAAAGGGCACATCGACGACAATGGTCATATGGCACCCATAATAAGCATATTCATGAAAACTTAGTAGCTAAATCATGATAGAACAGTGTCATGGTGAGGTGCATGATGTTAATGATGGACCGTATAGTGTTCCAGTTACAACGTATGCTCGCAGTCGACTGTTAATAAATAGCATCGCCAGGATGATTGATGGTACAATTCAGACGCCATGTTGGCACAGCTTAGACAACTGCACGAGTTTCAAGTGTCGGGTACGTGTGCCAAATGTAAAATAGATTCTCGATTTTTGTAATAGTACCTCTAACTTCAGCACAAGCACATTACAAAATCTGTTTCAGGCTGCGCAGAAACTGGATTATTTTGTCGCCCAGTGCCCTGAAAATGACATTGACATAATGGGAGAGAGGAAAATATAGCTATGGGAGGCTAAAAAATAAACACATCCTGACGTATCCTCGCATTAAAGAATGTCGTACTCTGCTACATGTCCGATATTCTATTCCGCATCGCCCCCTATGAAGCCCAGGAGATATTCACACTCCGCTATCAGTCATTAATCAGCAAATGTAGACTGAAGATCCTCGACAGACTAGTGCAACATGCTGCACCATTAAAGCGTGTTTTGGTTACCTGAGCAGAAAATACAACGACGTGCATCAAATTGTTTCCCATAGAGCTCGTATTCTCCCCATCCAGAGTACAATCATTGCACCGAAGGCTCCACGTGCAGGATTAATGGTAACTCTCAAACAAGGCACTTGATTATAGCTTTACCCCAAGAAAGCATCAAATTGTCACTATCTACCAATACAAGCAATGCAAGTCAACTTAACAGTGTGGCTGATTTGATCAACTTAGGATACTGTTGCAAACTATATCGCAGAATGCATATGTATTACTCAGCAGCAGAAGTAACATTATTATCAAATAAAATTAAGTCAAAGCACAAGCTATGCCACTCAATAGCATCAGCTGGAAATGTGGGTTGAAAAACTTGCGGAACTCAACGATGCTATCAAAGCAGCAAGTGCCACGTACGATGACTGGGCACAATACGAATGTACAATTATTCGCAGCGGAACTCCGGCTACTGGCACAGAATACGCAGGTGGACTCTGCGGCACACAACTTGGTGACGTCCCAACAGTCAGCCGGCGGGTCAGTAATTGGACCCGTTGAGCTTCACTGTGCAGCGGAACGTGCAGCGTTAAGAATATAGTTGTTCGTCATGAAATACGTCGTGACGTCACTACATCGTGCGCCGTCAAATCAACCCTCGAACACGGGCACCGACTGGTGAAATTCGGCCCCACATAATGCATGGTTGGTTGTAGATGCCGATGAAGGAATGAAAAGTAAGATTTTACTTCGGGCGCCACCAGCCCATCGCAAACTTGTCCTGAACTGCAACAAATATACAGTTTAGTTATTACCATGGTGTTCGTCGGTGCTTTACCAGCTTTACCAGGGTGCAATGACATATCTCAAGCTCCATTTAAATCACATATCACGAGTCAGGCCAGGCCAAGGTCCGACTCCACGTTTGAAAACTTGATAGAATGTCGGTTAAAACCATTGCTTCCACTCACCACAGGGTAAAAATGGAGGGCCAAATCGGATTTAGGACATACAATAACGCAAGGAATGATGTAAAGCTAACAAATGTCATCCGAAGTCAACTTATGTTAATGACATTGAATGACCCTGGAATGGTACAGGACCAATGTCCAAATATCAATCCAGCCATCTATCAGCTTAAACACCCACAATGCTTTAGGTCACAATAGCCCGTTTCACGACGGCCAATAACCATCGGGATGCAATGTCGATGACTATCGTTGAGATATATGTACTTTATCTATAGATATGAAATGTTCCAGAAGTTTTAACTATAAAATAATAAATTAACTACAAAAACTCAGTCAAGATATTCAAATTGCGGCACTGTTTGAAAAAGGCACTCGATTCACAGAAACAACTAGCCAATCTGGCCGCATTTGACACCATGGCCGGGTTGTACACCAGTAGGAGTTGTCGGATGGAAAATAAATTTTATTTTATGACTGTGGAGTACCTGCATTATGAATAAAGATGGAAATACATCAGTTCCAGATGCTACGATTCAATCTTGACGATCCCGAAAATATTAAATTCTCTCCACTTTACAAGCGGGTTGTTTACAGTTGTAATGGTTGTTTACAGTTGTTTAGTTGTTCACTGTACCGCACCATAAGAGGCTCCGTTTTTAAATGTCGCTGTATTCCTATCTTGTCTTTGAATATCATACTCGCAAGAAAGAACAAATAATGAGTTGTTTAACACGCGCCCTGGAGGGCCTCTGAAAATCACGCGCACGGGAGGGGGGGGCGGATTCCCCCCCCCCCTTAGATCTCGGCTCCTAGTGAAGCTAGAGGAACGAAATTCGCAGGGTGGATGGGTACGGTAGTGAACTCTATTGTGTGCAAATTTCAAGACCTCATGTCAATATCTTCAAGGTCAAATGAGGTCAAATTTGCAAAATGTTCTGGTATTGCGTGGCTTGACTTGTCATCGTTATGGATCGCTGTGATTGTGCTTAAATGCTCCAAAATGGGCATCAATGATGTTTTGGACATTACTAATGATGCAATGCAGATGCTAGACCCAACATTTGACCTCAGGTCACCTATATAACACCACTTTATCAGGTCAGTTACCTGTTCCAGTTACCGGAACCGGGCCGGCCGGCCGCCCGACCGCTCCGTCGGGCAGCTCGGAGCAATCGGTTTCGTGAAGAAAGGAGTGAAATACATGAATAAAGTATGGAAACGCAATGACAAACAGTACAAATGACAAACAGTAGTGTATTTATGACAACATTCCAGTTGATCAAGTTTGGTTCCATTAACATGTCATAAACTTGACCTGACTTGACCTCGGTGACCTAACATGATCCTGAAACTATATACCATATCAATAAACATCAAACAAGTCGCTAGTGTTGCCAAGAACACTTCCCTTTTGCGAATATACAGGAAGCGCATCAGCGCCGATTCTTGTGGTTTGGCGCTAGAAATTTTGTTTGACTTTAACGGCCCCTAACTTGAAATCTGTTCGGCCGATTTCCGTTTTTCCTGCTTTAAACAACGCGCCGGTCATTTCTAAGCAGGTACGCAGAAAATCGCGTATATCGACCGGTAAAATCTGCAGTTATTTACGAAAAACCGGAGGGGTGGGCGGATTTCGCCCCCCCCTCCAGTGCGCGTGTTAAAGCACCCCAAGACCGCAACACGTTCAAAATATGCGGATAAACTTGTTTGTTGGCTGGCCTGACATATTTCAGCCGTAAATGATGCAATCAGAGCACAAATGATGACGTCATTTTTTTTCTCAAACGGATTATAATTCGTCATAGCTGTCATAAATGGCCAATCACGTATCGCTGTTGAAGCTGGCTGGCGACATTGATCAGAGTGGTCGAGTGCTAGGAGAATTTGGCATTTGAAGACCGCTGAATTCGACAAACAGCTGTTGTCATCGAGATTACTTCCGAAGTCAGGCTCGCTTGGTCTGACTTCCAGATTTCCAACTAGATGACGTCCCAGGCGCGGATGTAGGTGTACATTTTCAGGGTTTGTGCGTAAACAAGCTGTCACTAGTCCAACAACTTGTATTAGGTAATTAAACCTACCCCGTTTGTTTATTCATATAATAAATTGGTCAAATATCCGGTTTAAAAGCTTTCAGATCGACGTAATTGTTATGGCCTGACCTCGCCATTGGGATGTCATGACGATTACTTCCCGCTAGTGCACGTGTGAAACCGCTTAATGTCACGTCAAGATGCGATAATGTGCGACTCCGTTCACAAATGGTTGGAGGGGTTCCCCTCACGGCGTCATAGCTCCGGGCCCTGACATGACCTTGTGCACCAAAAGCTCCGAAAAGATGCCCCAGAGGGTACTGGAAATTGTACTGGGTTCCGTTGAGTGGTTCGGAACCTATCCGTGAAACACCTCAGGGGTTTGCATCACTCCCCCCCCCCCTCTCCCACCACTCGCGAGGGCTAACCATGTATCTGGTTATAATTCATTGAAGTGTAAAAGCAAACATATAATATGGATGCATATTATAATTAATATATATATATATATATATATATAAAAATATATATATTATAGGAATATGCATATAACATTAAGATTACCCGCCTACGACCTACTTCAGTTCCTAGTCAATCCAAAACTAGTCTAACTAGTCTAAAGTAGTCCAAAACTAGCCGGAATTTTGCCCGCCTGAGAAGAAGAAAAAACTCGACAAGTAGGAGCTCCAGACGTGACGCGTTTTGCGTGGATAGTAGTGTTCAATTGGATTTGTCATAAAACAGAAGAGAACTGCACCACTATGCAAAAAAGTGTGCAAATGCTTGGCCATGAACACCACAGCCCAGCGTTAAAATAATGATTTCTCGTTAGGTGTGAGATGTCGAAACGAGTACGACAGGATGTCGAATTCGCCATGGAAGTAATGCTATTCATAATCGTGTCCTGCAAACCCAGCTTTGAGATAATTGCGCACATATGACTGTTCTCGTTTTGCATGTTTTGAAATGCATCTTATCTGGATATACCGATATCAACGATAACGATGCAAAAACTATGCTATAAACTGGCATTATATGACATATCGCATCATAGGTATTCTATTCACCTGAAATTTCCCTACGGGATATTCTTTATCACGATCTCAGATCCGTTATGGTGAGCAAAATCAGGATGCTTGCGAACGGAATACAGTTAGAAACGAGGCATACAGACTTCACAAACATGCACCAAGAAGCACGATGGCGATACTTCTTTGGGAAGGATGTCGATTCGGTGTTCATTAAATGGTATATTCCACCCAATTTTGCGAATAATTTATCACTGCCACAGCCACACGGCTGAACACGACCGAACACAATTCGATCCATACCGCAACACACAAAAGCCACGCATCGGCACGAATCACAGCGGTCGCGTACGCTCACATCAAGCATTCGGAAGAGTTGTGCGTTGTGAGTTGACGATCGAGTCAGCCACGCGACAGGGTACTCACTCTGATGCTTGTCAGCTAATGAGATGAGGGATGAAGAGATGTCTCGCCTTCGGTAGAAGCACATTACTTTCGCTTCAACATTTCCATTTATCGTCTGCAAAGAAAAAAACAGCATCATGCGTCACGTCAGAGAAAGGGTTGCAGGCGTGCTCCCGACGGGTGCTTTAGGAACTACACCGACATGCAGTTTGTGCAGAAGCCTGAATAGACAACACGGACACAAGTTGATACGTGTATGACGCTGCATGGCTTTAATCTGCCAAAATAGTGTATGAATCATCGCCCAACGAGAACATTTCGCCGTTTTCTGCGGAGGGGGTCGCCACAAACCCTCGCTATGTCTTCTCAAACTAGGCTAGTCATGTAGTTAGTTATTTGGGTTTTAGGGCGCATCAACTGCATTGGTTATACAGCGCCCATAGGCTAGTCATGTAACCAACTCAAATCACGAAGCTGGAGCATGGAACATCCCCAAATGAAGATACATGTGCGTTGAGTAGGGAGGACGTACATTCTTACACACAAGATCTGGTGCATCCTGCTGTGTATCATGTTGGGCGATACTACTACGGTGGTACGACGCGTCATCTTGCAGACGGACATATCAGTCGTAAATCGTATCAATACGGGCATGCAGTCAGGAAGCAGCTCAGGTAGCTGGACATATGCCTGTCGCATTATCTATGCCTAGGAAGACATGGCTTGGTAATTCTGGATGAAATCGGTACTGGCCATGATTTTGTTCTGGAATTTATATTTTTATATGAGAAAGAGGGTTTGACACTGCGCGAATAATTTCTTCTGCCCTCATGTCATGATCGTGATGTGAACAGTTTTTTGCCAGCAGTTCTATTTCAAACACGATCGTAATGCCGCGGATGGTTTCCTTTCCGTGAGCTTCATATGGATGAAATCACCATATGTCACACATAATCGAAAGTGGTCATAACTCAAACAGAAATAAGTTATGCACCCAGAGGTTATGTCGCCTAGCGACGATAGCGAGAGTACAATGCAGAATACAAACACCAGCACATGGGCGCCAAATGACCCTGTAGTCGGCGCGCCCTTAAACCCAAATAACCAAACACCAGCACCGTACGTAAATACACCACACAAGATCAACACAATGCTCCCCGAGGTGTTGCGACGTTGATGAATGAAACTCCAAGATATATTAAAAAAATAACTTATATGGATGAGAATGAAACTACATCAAATGCATACAGGATAAACTAAAATAGCGAGTTTTAGTGGTGGAGGGGCACTCCGTACAGCGTACTCTTCCAAAAACTTCCGGGTACGTTGGGGACCAGGGGAAGTGCCCTGGGGTGGGTGTACATCGTCACGGGTAAAGATCACCCCAGGTCAGTCAGGGTTCCCAGGTATACCAGGATCAACATTTGGTGGGAACTAGATGTGTCGGTTTGGCCTTACATAGCTGCAATGTTTTCGAGAGGAATAGGACTTCTCACCACACAGATCCTTCGCTGATTCTGGTGTCGGCATAGTCTGAGTCGAAGTCGAATACAACACACGGCAGGAGCACAAAGTCATGTTGTTTCTACTCAAACCATCGATCTCAATTTGAAAAGGCTGACGTCTCGATAATTCGCAGCCCAAAGACATGCAATCCCCCCCCCAAAAAAAAAACACGCCGCTTACCAGGCAAAGTTCAACTCTGAACGGACAGCTCAAAACACCGGCACAGAATACGTATTTTGCTCACCATTCAAATAGGTGGTGGAACGGGGCATGTTGCAATCCTCATCTCCTCCTGCCAACGCGAAATAATAAAGGTGCATTCGAGAGGCCATGTGGAGGACTACGCATCATCCTGGGCTATGCGACAATGAATAATGAAGAACATGCAATAAACTGCTAAGAACGCCATAAGGTGTTGGCAGACATGACGATGAAGCTAGGCAAAGAAAGCTAGGCATTCGACTTCGAATCATAAATGTTTCGAATATCACATAGCTGAAGCCAAGGAGCTGCAACTGCTTGAGGCCGTAGCCGACGCCGGCCTCATCAGGCACAAGCAAAATGAAGACGATGAGGTGGACAGAAGCAAGTCAACATCCATGGCACTGATCGATAACGAGTTGCCAGAGCTGCTGAAGTTAGAGTTGCTGTGGGCCAGTCGTGCTGGACGCCACCCTTCATTCGATAAGTGAAGTTCCTGCTGTCCGCATGTGATGCACGGCCAGCATGTAGACAATGCGCGGCGCACTGATCCGCGGCGTTCACGTTACTCTGACGGAACACACTTCCGGTGAAACGTGTGCTGCTTCAACTCCACAAATTACGCAATGTTGAGACATGACATCAATATTGCGTTCGGAAGTCGGTTTGCTTCGATGAAACCATAAGCGATGTTTTTGTGTGGAATTGCAGAAATAGGAGCATCACGCATCTTGCCGCTTTTTCTACTTCTGCTAACTCTTACGATTCAGCTACTTTTTTCTGGTTCAATTTCAGTTTGAAGGATAAAGTCGGGGTTTATAACGGGGCGGGCGTCCGTACGTTTCACAGTGCGCCTTTTCCGCCAAACTTGCTGATCCAGTTGTGACCGTGTTGCCTGACCTGACAAACGAATCTCCATTCAGTATGTTTCCGCCAAGCCTGCTGATCCAGTTGTGGCCGTGTTGCCTGACTTGACTGACGAACTGCTCAGACCTATGCTGTCAGATATCGGAAAGCGTGACGAAGGCCAGACAGTGTTGACGTACGCATTATTCACGAACGTGACCAATAATCGGCAGCGTCATTCGTCTGTTTTACAAAGTTGTCAAAAAGATGAACACCATCACTCACACACGAAGCATTCTCGAATATCTGGAACCAAGCTGACAGAGTATCTATTCACAAGAACGGAACATTACATTACACATTGATCCAGTTAGTTATTTGGACTTTACAGCGCTTCGACCAGAATTCATCATTTGCGCCCACATTGATCTATTTGATTGCAGTTTTTGGTAGGTTCTAAATAAAAACGCCTGCACCAGCTTGCTGACCCACGTGTGTCACGCACTGCCGCCTGTTCGGTGTGGCTTCCCGGCAGGAAGGCCGTGCATTACGCCTGCACCAGCTTGCTGACCCACGTGTATCACGTACTGCCGCCTGTTCGGTGTGGCTTCCCGGCAGGAAGGCCGTGCATTACGACCAGGGGCGCAGACTGTAAGTCGACATCTGAAGAGCAGCCAACTGATCTCGTAACTGCCGACTACACTGAGATCTCTCAAAGTGTGATCGAAGTATTGGAACGACGTTCACCTGGGTTGTCTCCCATCTCACCGGTCGAGAACAGCGCCCATTGATGAATGGCAAAGCATCAGACTGGCTCTGTAGTCTACCAAGTACTACGGAAAGGGAACTGATATCTGTCGTCTCTGAGCGCCCACTGGTGAATGAGAAAAGTACCAGACCGCCCTCTATTATATATAGTACCACGGAAGGGGGACTGCTGGCCGTCGCGTCTGCTCTTGCATTATTTATTACGAGGGAGCGCGAAGCCCGAGCGGGCGAGTCTACTATGCCAGCGAGTCTACTGTACACAAGTTCACCTGAGCAGCCAGGTCCGACAGTCACGCTGTTGAAAGCGTAATAACTTTTCCGTTCCGGCGATTGGAGTTCTAGTTCCTTCACTCAGAATCAGATGTACCCATTTAATTTTGAGCTGTATGCATTTTCTACCAATATTATTGATACAGTGTCCTTAATCTTTGCTCAAAGAAAGAGGTTTTCGGTGACATTTCCACTCGACAGCAACCTTAAACAGGAATTAAAGGTGCAATACAACACTGCAAGTTCTAATTTGCTCACTCAGAGCAAGATCTGCATGTTCCATGTTGATATTTAACAGCTTCCATCACACAATATTTATCACACAATCCTGAAGTACTCTCAATCTTCATTCTGAGAAGTTGCGGTCACGTTTCCGTGCACGGGCAGCTAAATATAGACCTTGCGCCGCAACCGCAGCCGGCACCGCAGCCGGCACTCACCATCCGTCTCGGACGGCAAGTGGCCAATGTCCTTGGTTTGTATCCCAGAGTCTCGAGTTCAGAACAAAACAAGTATGGCGCCTCTCAGTTTAGCTGTTAGCAATGCAATTTGGTGAATGCATCGCATTCCGAAGTCGCCTTAGCTCTGCATCCATGCGTGACGACGCCCGTGGCTGTGTAAATGGTCAAGGCAAAGCGTTTACGTTATGACCGATATACACGAAGATTCGGCCTCACCAGTGTCTTTAACACTTGTCCTCGCTCGTCCAGCGCCTATATATAGGCGCCTATACTCGTCTATACTATACATGCATAGGCGCCCTATACTCGTCTATACTATACATGCATAGGCGCCCTATACTCGCGCTGTCCTGGCTGAGATACACTCTCCACGTCTCATGTTCGTAGACGTCAAAATTTCGCCGAAAATGTATTGCATAGCAAATGTCGATGCGCTTCAAAGAGATTTCAACCGGCTGTCCCAATGGTCAAATATTGGGAAACTGAACATGATATAATTTCCTACAGATATATAATATAACTTTCTTCAGTTAAACCAAGATCGACAATTGTATATTTATAAACCAATGAGGGAACATCACCAGGTTAAAGCCTTCCTAGAAGCTCTGAATGACTACAGGTACGTTCCTTCTGTAATGAAACACTGCAATGTAATTTCGTAGGCAGCAGATGCGATGCAGCTATATGAAATTGAAAGATACCGGATGAAGACAGCATTGAAACATGTGATTACGCTTTCATATGTTCACTCCCGGAAAAAGGTTCACGCCGTGGCTCTCTCCTACCCGGAATTACTTCTTTTTTAGTGGTGTACCTGAAATCACGAAGGGTTCAACATTACATAATCATGTGGGTAATATTTTCCGTTGCTTGATGGCATCAAGTGCGGCGTTTGGTGTGTTCTGCCCCATACCGACAAACTGACAGCTGTCTTTGTTGGCCCACCCATATGGCATCAAGTGCGGCGTTTGGTGTGTTCTGCCCCATACCGACAAACTGACAGCTGTCTTTGTTGGCCCACCCATATGACCCTGTGAACATGGTTAGGTAGGTAGTATTTTTGTGAGAGGGTGCATGGAACTGAGTGAATATTTTTGAGTGTAACCATGCAAATGCGCTTTACAACTTTTCTATACATGTGTTAATGGTATTGTATCTTCACTTAGATCAAATATATATCTCAATCTGGTTGTACTTCGTTTTATCCCGTATGGGTGTGGGCGTAAGGGCCCTGGTGATATTTGTGCGTATTTCCTGACTTCGGGGTGCTTACGTACTTCACTTGGTAAGCAATTTGGAAATAACGAAATTAGGAATGCAACTAAACAAACCCCAGCATGTGAAATGCAGACATAGGCTCACTGCGTGGCCGTGTGAAAATGATGGCTTTTCGTTAGGTGTGAGAAGTCGAGCTGAGTGCAGTAGGATGTAGAAATTGGTCATGGAAACATCTGAAAGAAGTCGCTTCTGTCCTTGAAACCAAATCTGTGTCGCAAGTGTACTCATAAGTATATATTCTTCGCTTATTTTGAGAAACACCTAACATAGGGATAACTATATTAATGATAACGATACAGTTCTATCAACACATGATATTGCATAGCGGACCACATCATAGGTAATCCCTTTGCATGGAATTGTGGTACGAAATGCTTGTGTGTCACAATCCATAGTGATTGTGGAGACTTCATAAACACATTCCTAGAAGCTCTGAATGACTACAGGTACGTTCCTTCTGTAATGCAACACTGCAATGTAATGCAATGTAACGATGTCAATAGCAGTTTGGAATGTCTATTCAGTGCTCATGAAGTGGTATATTCCACCATATTTCATACATAATTGATCTCTGCTGTGTGGCTACAATATTTAGGCATGCGTTACAATAGCAACTCAACTGGGGGACAACGGTACTGCAGGTAAACGCTCCGCAAAAAGGAACCTTAGAGGATCATCAATTCTATAAACTTGAGCCAACATTCAACCTCCGCCATCGGTGGAAAAAAGTGGAGGGAAAAATTGTGGAAGCTTTTATTTATATTCTATTTTATTTTTTCGTGCTAATTTTCTACAAAGACATGTCTTGATCTTTAATACTACTTATCACAATGTCCCTACAAGGCAACAAATTTGGTTGTGTGAATGTCACCGGTTTCGCCCACTAAAACAAAATATGTTTGTTTACCATTGTCCAGACCCGAGTCGTCAAACAGCTGATTGGTCGGGCAAGCGTCTCCCTTTTTTTATTGGACTAAAAAGTTGGGGGGCACCCCCTGGGGACAACTCACAAGATTAATAATGGGTTTACACTCTTCAACTACGATTAATATGATAACATATGGAGAGCAGCCATGCTGCACGGGACGGGCTAGAGCACATTCGGCATGGCACGGACGTCTGGTCCCGGACCTTTGTCACCCAGCAAATTGCCCCGCTCCGTTCCGAAAAAGCTCCCTGCCATTTCTGTCATCGGAACATTGGCTGGTGCTGTTTCATGATCACATAATGCAACTGTGTTGCTCTTTGCTAGAAATTGCCAAGCCTTAACTGAGTTATTAAACCTGGATGTCATTCAAGTAATAATGCAATACAGTTATAAAAGAAAACTATGACTCCATCGCACGTTCTTGACATTTTTATATTCCACTTGTTTCAATCCCATTATTCCCAAACCACATACAAAAGCACGTTGTCAAAATAACTACTCTCTCGAATCGAAACCGAAAAAATCTGCAACTTTACGATAAAAAAATGTGCACCATTGTCATTCACAATGGCCGACATAGACGATTTGGGATAATTGCTCGCAGGTCATTTTTACAAAAGTATTCTAATTTGCTTCTGGAGAACACATCTACATACGGAGATCACTCGTGGCGCACAAAAATTCATCTGCAATGACGTGGGATGAAAGCTTGCAAGATGATAAGCACATCAGCATTAATTTTATGTTATACCTTACTGGCTTTATGCGACCAAGATGCATTCAATCAGATGTATGGCATTAGTTTGTGAGTCGAAGGATCTCTCCTGTTTTCTTGTGAAATAATAGACAAACCAATAGCGACAGCGGCTTGAACCTTTCAGCGTCTTGTTCTTTTTTCAATCAATAATTTTAATCCGAGTTCTTGCTGGGGTGGCTTTATGAACCAGGGTCCTATTGCTAAGCAGAGCTTATTGCGTGAACCCTGGCCCCACCACACGATCCATGAATTCCAGTTCAACGGCAGAATTTTGACCGAAAGTTTAACGTGCCGTCAATGCACCGACACGGCCGCCCGGAAGCTCGTCCCCGACCTTATTGGGCCAGCTGCCAACCGACCCTCCCAACCGGGGCTAAATGCGAGCGCGCGAAGCGACTGGAACCCTGTGTCGCCAGGACAGGGGAGACCAGTGCAGGCCAGCGCTCTAACCAACTGCGCTACCGGGGCGGCAAAAAGAACACCGTCTTAAAATAACACTTAAAATATGTTATGTGAAATCAATGGAAACGCCAAACTTGAACTTATCACTCTCATAAATAAGCCATGAAAGCCACCATTGCACTGTCATGTCATCTTTGCTGCTTATCTTGTTGGCTTATGATAAAATGAACCAGAGCAACACTCATCAGTGGAAATGAGGCTGCTTAGGCAATCAGTACGGTTTTCTTGTAGCCCGCGTCCCACGCTGGCTCAACTTAAACCATTACGAATATGTTTATTTGTGTCCATGCTTTTTTCACAACAAACAAAAACGTTGGCAGACAAAGACCTGCAACATGTACCAGATTTGTATCCACTGTTCTGAGCTACAAACGAAACATTGACATGGCAGGATGCACCACTCCAGTGAACTGAAAACACTGTAGTAAATGCTGGGTTAGCACATAGATGTGCTATAAACTAAGCAAGCATATCTAAGTATACTTTCGGTCTCACCTTGTTTAGCTCTTCAATCCTACGGATCTGGTAGGGTGAAGTGGAGGATGTCTCAAAAAAGACATAGTCTGAAATGAGACAAAGTGCTTTAGTCAGATCAATAATGCTGGATATACCAATGGCCCCTGCAAACATCAAATGAAAATCCAATAATTTCATCATGATGCCGCACTCGTGGATGTAAACACACCATGGGGTCCTTCTTTCCCCCTCCCTCTAATTGACATTACCAAAATGATGGAATGGGTAATACAAGTTCGCTGCTTTGAGTATTCCACTTCCATAAAATGTAGTCATCAAAATTGAATGTTCTCAATTGTAGTTTAGGGGAGCATCGACTGCAAAGGTTACATAGCAATGTTCTTCTCAAGACAGCAAGGTGCTTAACCTGTGTTAAGCTCAAGTGCCCTTGAAACAGAAAATAATTAAACATTATCATTGGGTGATTTTTTTTAATGTAAGGTACGTTATAAATTCCAGGCCATCAAGGCATGGTACGACCATTACTATCCCAACATATCAAGTTATATCCAACCAAAAGAGGGTCATACGCCAAGAAAACAAACATTGGCACCAAAAAACAAATGGATTAACATATTCAGTGACAAGCACAGGGAGCATGCAACACAGAAGGAACATAGTTGCACATTATCTGACAGTCAACTAAATATAATGGGGGTACAACTAAGAGCACCTCCTCAAAACCACACTATGAGTTCATGTATAAGGACTAACTTACCACAGCAAATTGACAGGAATATCAAATATCATAGTAACAAGGTTGGCAAACAGATTCCAAACAGGACACCTGGCAATTTTGTTCGTGCTTTGAAAATATGATATGCCTTCAAAGATGGGTGCAGCATATTCCACATTTCTTCGAAATCAGACTGAAATGGTTCATGTGGATTATCTGCTGTTAATCATATTGATTAAATTGAATAAATTGATCAATCATATTGATAATGGTGGAATGATATATGTATATGTATATGTATATATATATATATATAAATATATATATATATATTGCACATTGCACATAGCACATATTCATATCCATGCACATTTGTTATATACACACCAGACAATGACGGGCACAAATTATCAATTCTGGTTGAAGTGCCTTCAAGCCAAAATAACTCGCTAACTGTTCAAATAGGGGGCAAACAGTAGAGTGGTACTGTGTCTGTCTGCCAACTGCAAGGTGGGTTTGAGTGCTATCCACCCCAAGCAATTTTCTGCTTTGCCTGCACAGTTAATCGAACACAATTAATGCCGTTAAGGGGCACTGTTATGCCAAAGCCAGCACCAATGCCCAAAAATTGGCTCCACAAGGCAGCATGTCAACCTCTTTGCCACATATGCTAACAAATGTTAGTGTGATATGTGCAAACACTTCACAATTGTCTAAGCTGCTCATTTGACATACAACTGCCAAATAAAAAGGTATTCTGAGAGTTCAATGTCCAATAAAGGCTCCACCAAAATAGACCACTACATAAACATAGCCCATTCATGCCAATTGGAAACTGCACTGGCCTGGACAGGTTCACTTTTTGGGAAATGAGATATATGTTCAGGTCAATAATTCCATTAATATCTGGGTACAGCAGATTTAAGGCTCAACAAGTGCCACAGGGGCCATCTGGGTTAGGCCTATACAGTGAAGATAATATAAGCAGACAAAAGAGACTGAAACCCCTACTGAATGTCATATGTTGGAACTATCGATAGTTTCTAGAATGTCATTCTAGAAACTATTGACCCCATTGTGTGACCATGGTCAAGCTCTTCTGCATCAAATGTCCAGAGGTTGGTACCAAATACAGTGCCATGCACACTTGTTACTGGCATGATCCTTAATTTATAAGCATTATTCAGGAGATAAAAGGTCCAAGGTGTAATGGGATTCAGATAGACCCAATATTATGTACTTGGATAAATACCATATCCTGGTTCTTGTAGAGAACACCAATCCCTACTTCAAAACATACATAGTATTATATTATAATACAATCAAACATACCATTATATTGTGTTTCAATTTGACTTAGCCCACTGCTGGACGATTAAGAAGGCATGCCTACAAGGGGCAACATTGATGTCAAAAGAACAATTTTCAGCAATAATGGCATCTGGTAAGCTGTGCACTGCACAGCACATCAGTGAGTTATGCAAGCATGACAAAGTGGGATGATGATATGTATACAGTAACCCTTAATGATTCCACATTTCAAAGATAGGCAAGATGATAAGTGGGTTCTAGGATCCCAACAGCAAGATGATAAATAGCATTCACAATGCTATTTTTAGCCTGCTATAAACTACACCAGAAAACAACATGATGCTTGTATAAGGGCATTTATATGTTGTGCCAAGGGGTAATTGTACAATAGACCACACTACAATTGTTCACAGTATCTGCAACTGTATCATATGTTCCACTGTCCACTCTCCATATATTTCCACTGTCCATAATGGCGAACATGTGCTGACAGTTGTGCAAAGTTACAAATGCAAAAATGTTTTAAGCATGAAATGCAGACTGACTAAGCACACATCTACAAGTAGAATGCTCACATTTGGTGAGAAGGGATGTCAATTCAGTATTCTGTAAGTGACATGTTTCACCCATTTACACTATACATTTTTACTGTCCTAGTTACAATACCCACAATCACAGACTTGGTGGAAAAGGCACTGAATAGGTGGTTCAAGCATGTAGTGAACTACATAGCAGACATACACAGGGCCTTCTCTAGAAATGCGACTTTTAGCACAGCTGTCAAACCAACAGAAGCACATTGTTTACATTACTGTTTGGTTATACAAACATCAGAACATTGGGGCATTTTGCTAGCTCACTGTGGAAATGATGAAGCAAAGGCAAATATTTGAAGTTTAACAAGAGCCACAGGTGCTATCTCAGTTAAGCTTATAAAGGGAGGATACCATAAGAAGGGAAAAAGAAACTGAATCATGTCATCAATGTTATATCCGGAGTTCTGGAGAAACTATTAGCTCCATTGTGCTATGATAACCAATCTGAACACCACACTCCCAATGCTGATCCTACTGTTAGATACATGTTACTGGTATAATTTCCAATTGATAAGCATGATTTATGACACAAAAAGTCCAAGGACCAACACTAGCTAGAGAGTCTATCCAAAAAGGACATGCACAGTGAAGACCTACTATTGTCAATCTCCATCAACCCATCCATCCCCAATTACCATCTATCACTGCATCAATCTCAATCAATCAATCAAGCAATTTGCAGAAGAAATCATATATATATATATATATATATATATATATATATATATATATATACACATACATATATGTACAAGGCCTGTACTTCATTATTCTTCTTGTTTTTGCATTGGGGTAATACATGATAGTTTCTTGCTATTGTTCAAATTCAGCCTGTCCAGAAATTCAGCGAAGCTCTTCTTGAAAACATCTAGAGATGTGGAACTTACTACATTAATCAGGAGATAATTCCACAAGTTCACTGTTCTTAACCTGAAATGCCATTTTCTAAGGTCGGTGTGATATTTTTTCTTCAGAAGAGTTTGAGTTGGTGGCCTCTGGTACATGTGTCTTAGGATGTGACAAAGATGTCTCTTGGATAGACCACACACTTTTTGTTGAAGTATCCTCCAATATTGGATTAAACCTGCTTGAAAGAGCCTTCCCTCTACCAAAGAGATTCAGCTGTTCTAGTTGTGTACCATATGGCAAGTTTTGCAGACCATTCTATAAATAAGCCTTGTTCATTTCCTTTTAATGCTTTCCAGTTCTTGCAAGTCTTGGGCATATCCAGAGTGCCATACACAGGAGTAGTATTCAGATAGGGTAATGTGAGTAATAAACAGAAACCATAAAATCAGGTGATTGGTAGATGCTGGATTTGGTTAGGTTATGTGCCAAGCCTCTGGCCTCATGTGGGGTGTTTCAAACATGGGCATGAAACCTGAGGTCAGAATCAACCATGATGACCAGGTCCATGTGGGATGGGGGGGGGGGTGATGATCCCCCATTGATGGTATACTTGGGAGCAGGATGGTCAATATGCTTGTTGGTGAATTCCGACACTGCACACTTCTTTGAGTCCATGTTAAGCCCCCATGACTGCAGTTTCATTTAGGTGGCATTCATCTGCACCTTATCTTCCTCTGGCAGGCTTACACAACTGGCTTTTGACTTCTGCAAAGGCATGCAGACAGTGCCCCAAGAAATATTTGCTATGCGAGATGTCAAAATGAGCATAGTAGGATGTCAAATTTTGCCTTGGAAGCAATGTTGCTGAACATGCTCTTTCAACACAATTTTGATCCAACAGTGTATTCATAATTGTACCTTTTTTGCTTGTTGCCAGATACCTAATTGAGGGATAACTTTTTAATGCTAATGATACAAAATGCCTGCCAACCGTATGCTTACAAACTGATGTTGTATGACAGACCACATCATAGGTAATCCTCTTACCTGGAATTGTGCTAAAAGATGTTTGCATATCATGCTCTGTAATAGCAGTGTTAAACTAACGGTTTTTCGTTAGGTGTGAGATGTCGAAATGGGTGCAGTAGGATGTAGAAATTTGCCGTGGAAGCATGCCAATTAAAATATAATTCCAGTCATTCAAGCTCCACTTGAGCCAACAGTGCACTCATCAGTGCATGTTTTTGGTATAATTTTTGAGACACCTAGTATATGGATACATATGTCAACGACATCAATTGCAATGCCATGTTATCAGCAGATCTCTGTGTCTGGAATTATGCCATAAGATATAATGAATATGTAATGATGATCATAAGCATGCTGTTGTTATTGGGGTTTAGGGGCACATCAACTGCATAGGTTATCCAGCACCCACTGCATAAGCATGCTACTTATATGCTAAATACTCTTAGGAACAAGCCATGGAGATGTCATAAGCACACATCAGCAAGCACGATGTCGATACGTCCTAGGAAAGGATGTCTATTCAGTGCTCAGAAAGTGGTATATTCCACCCTATTTCACGAATAATTTATAACTGTGTAATTGTGGGTATACGCATGATATCTATCAATGAGATACTGTTAGAAATTAGATATGAAGATATCATGAAGACTCATCAAGAAGCATGATGTGCATACTTCTTTGGAAGGAATGTCGATTCAGTGTTCAGTAAGTGGTAAATTGCACCTTATTTCACAAATAATTTATCACTGATAGTAGATCTTGACACCATCCACAAAAATCTTGTCATACAGGTGAGATGAGCAATGGCATTGTTTATATATATATATATATATATATATATATATATATATACACATCAGAAAGAGGACTTGTCCCAACACAGAGCCTTGAGGACTCCATTGGTGACTTTCTCAGTACTACAAGCTTCTTCCACGACTGCAGACATTATATGTCCTTGGATACAAAAAATCCAACCAGTCAAGCAGATGGCCACTTATCCCTATAATTCATAGTTTGTCTAGTATAATTTTGTGGTTCATCAGATCAAATGCCTTGGAGAAATCAAATAGGATCAGATCAACTACATATCCATCATCAACATATCTTGTTATCTTGTCAAAGGCCAATAACTAATCCATTGTGGACTAGTTTGGACAGAAACCAAACTGCTTGGGAGAGCACTGCACAGCTGCCCAGGTACACTTGTAGGTGCTTGGCTATCAGTCTCTCGAAAACCTTGTAGTGCTGATGTCAGACTTATTGGCCTATAATTTAGTGGGCCATACCTGGTTCCTTTCTTGAAGAATTGCATGTGATTTATTTCTAAGTTTCTGACAGTCTTCCTCATCAAGGAGTGGCAAAAAAATTATAGTTGAGAAGACATGCTAGGGTATTGGCATAATGCTTCAGCAGCTAAGAATGGATACCATCTGGCCCCATTGCTGAGAAAGGATCCAAGTTGTCAGAATGTTTTGGACATTCAGAGCAGTAAGCTTGGTACTTGGCATATTCCATTCCAATCACTTGTGTGGGAATGAATCGGGTGGGTCAGTCCAACTATATACAGCTGAGAATGCATTGGACAGATATTCAGCCACAAGTATGGGGTCATCTGAGATGGTTCCATTTTCAAGGCTATGTGGTCCTATTTCTGGGCATTTTACTTTCTTCTTCTGATGTATACATGGAAGAGCTTTGACTGGACTTTAATCTTATCTGGCAGATTGTGTTTATACTGTGCTTGAGCATACATTACAAACTTCCTTGCTCTGTCACTAATTTCAGTGAATACTTGTACGGTCACTTGTAGGGCATGCAGCAAACCACTTGAAACATTTTGGATTTAATATAGCAACATTTTGGCATGATCAATATAGTGTTAGATCAGCATAATCTTGAGGACTTCATCATGGTTGCAAATTAATCTGCAAGTCATCCAACAAACAAAAATGTACAGGAACCTACCAACCACTCAGCAAATCATGAAAATCTCAATTGCATTTTGATTAGGATGCAAATATGTCAGCTGGAGAATGCTTGCACACACCAAGGAGTAAGGTAGTGTATACTGAAGTAAAAGCCATCAAGTAGCATGTGGTGGTGAGTAGTCTACAGGTAGACAACAGGATTGGGAAAAATAGGCTGCTACTATTTCTTGGGAAATCTCAAACATTATTTGAATCTTCAGAATCTAGACATTGTCTTATTTTGAGGTCAAATGGTGCTGTTTGGCAATGCACTGACCTATGATGAAGTGCTTCAGATTCATGAGAAGGGATAGTTTGATGTTGCACACTTGGATAAAATATTGCCCCCATATTCAATTACCAATCAACTTTCCTCTCCACATCTACAATTACAAAGCACAAATCCAACCCATGTACCTAACCACAGCATCTGAAAATACATTTACACCTCAGGTATCGGTGAATACTGTCAAAAAGAAGCATTGGGGTTGAAAATTGCTGAATAAAAAAATGGAGGACATAAAATGTTCATTCCAATTTTGGAATGGATATGGTTTTTGGGGCCAACACCTATAGCATAAAATTACTGGCCACAAGAAAACCTATCCTTCATTAACAAATTCAATTTTTAAAAGTTTGTTTCCTATTTTGAGTCTATGAGCAGGAAAGGATGGAATAAGAATTATTGAGGATATTGAGCAATTTACAAAAATTACTTCCAGCTAGGTGAAATATTGTCTCCAAATCAACAACTTTTGGGATGATGGATGACTATCCCCGAACAGAACTGTTGTCAATTTCTAGCCTAACATGTCACTACTGTTCATGCACAACCAATTGGCATGAGATTGGAAACACTATATGACCAAAGCAGCAGACACATGGGCATATATTTCTGAAAATTATTGGTGATGAGGGGGGTCCAAAATACATGAAGACCCATATGGATTGGAGGGGCACACTCAATAGGTTCCTGTTAAAAGTTGAAATTATTGGGGGGAAAAACCAATATTGAAGGGGCACTTGCCACCCCAAAAGCATATAAAACAGGGTAATCTTTACCTTTCGGCCGATACATACTGCCAAGGTTAGTAATTTGTAAAGAGGTGCATAGTGGGGAACAGTGACATCACAGAAGTCAGGCAAGTGACGTCACAGGAGTCGGGTGTCGGTAAAGATTACCACCTAACCTAGACTAAGATAATGTAGCATAATATACAAAATGTATGATAGCATAATGTAATCTAACCTCCTAACCACCAGAAAACCAGAATCATCCGAAGCAAATTTTTCGGCCATGACGTTATGAAATATATGAGACATTGTATGCGGGACCTCTTTCCAAATCACTAACCTTGGCAGTATGTGTCGGCCCAAAGGTAAAGATTACCTAAAACAGCACCCCAGAGTATGCATATCAAACCAATAACCTAACCACTGCAAGTGGTGGTCGCATTCCATCGTGGTGTCAAAGGTGTCAAGCATACCCTGCTTGTCTCTTTGGGGTGCAAAAATATGTTGTGCTGTTGTATTATCATACAAAAATATGTCAAATATTATTTGGCCTATCAAGAACTCTAGCAGTGGTGTGAATAATTCAACAGACTGCCATACCCTGCAAACTAGGCATCCTGCAAGACACCTATGTACCCCTACCTACTTGAAGTCAGTTGTTTACCTATGACAACACTCAATACATATTTGTTGTGGATCAACCATGCATAGTTATGCCATTGACCATTTGAATAAGCTCAGCTTCATTAATAACCAACAAGCCCGAACCAAAAAAAAAGTATATATATTTTTCAAACTGAGCTGCGTCATGAACGTCTTACTGCAACAGAACCGGTTGCACAGGCGATTATTTTCATCTCAATCTACGTAAATATTGATCTGGAGCTTTCCATACTGATATAAAGATATGCTTTCAATTAATCATTAAAGTCAAAGCAGCAATGAATTCACCACGTATTGTAATCTACCGGCACATTGGGAACTGTTATCATTGCAGAACAAACAGATCAAACACCTCAGTCAAACTCACCTCCAACCCTATACATGTTCGCAGCCATTGCATTTAGATCCCTAAATGGAAGAACAACACTTTGCACATATCCTTAATTCATCCTGCTACCCACTTCACTTCTACTGCGTTGATACTTTGTAATTAATATGGATCACAGCATCCGCATCACCACCAGCTTCGCCATTTTCTGTGTTTCCTACTCATTTACAAAACTCAGTGACGTCACAGGCCCCGAGGCGTTCATCGGCCAAGTGGCGGAACGGGTAACGATCGACTTCATTGATAGTAACTCAGAAATCAAATTATGCATAAGGAGTATATCTGCCCACTTAGCAACGATGGGGGAATCATTTTATCTGTAGTTTGGCGTTACATTGACGGCCATCTCACTGCGACGCGTACTACGAGAATCCTCCGTGCAATTCGTAAGAACCAGGTGGCGCCCCCTGACGAGTCCGTCGGGCAGATCATCCGAGGCGCTATTGTACTGATGTATTCTCGATTAGGTGAATATTTACATGTATTCAAGTACAAAACATGCCCGTGGGGATTTGCACTATGAATATCTGGTAGCAAAATAAATACGAAATGTCATTCATCTAACTGTTTGATGCGTCTAGTTAGTTTCGTTGGCACAGGTGCTTATGATAAAATCGAGCAGTTCTCTGCTGAAGTACGTCACGCCAACGAATCCACTGAAGGCACACTGGGATGTCGTGCAATACGCACGCGCGCAAGGGCGGCATTGTTGGTCCGAGGTGTTTCAGCACTCCATGAACTCGTCGATCGAACGCATTAGGCAGCAAGCTCGATTGCTGAGATGACAAACAGCACATGAATACGGTGTCACATCCAAAATTGCAGCACAACAGACACTCCTCGCCCTAGCACAACAAAACAATGCATTAAACAACACCGCGCGAGCGTGTCAACTTCATGAACAACAAAACATAAAACTACTTTTATCAAAATCAAGTGCACTGCTGTCCAAATGTGCCGCGTCGAGCCTAGTCGGTTAGGATTACTCCCGGTCCGACGTACTGGTCACAGGCCTTGATTGTCCGAATATATCACAAACGGAAATGGGAGTTGAGATCTTGACGAGCCGGTCACAGGACTCAGGAGTCAAGAGCACTGGGAGCGCTGGCGAGGCGCCGCTGCCGGACTGCCGCGTTCAGTACCGGCACCGGCAGGAATATTGGACGCGACATTGTCGGACGACGGGGGACTGGATTGGGGGGGGCAGCCGTCAGCCCGGGGTGACGCCATCACGGGTCCGGCGCGGGCCAGGCAAGCGTCTCGCACGGTGGTATCCACAACCTCCGCGCCGAGCCAACGGCAACGTTCCCAACTGACGAGGCGCCCTCGAAGAAGACAATTGTTGCAAATGCCAAACAAAACGGAGCATCCTCGACGCCAGAAGCAGGGCTTCCCCAAACAATGAACTCAATCACTTAGCCTCCTTGCCCACGCACGGTCCAAACCGTTCCGATGGCCGTAGCGTTCCTAGTCAGGCACGCTTGAAACACAACAACAAAATTAAAGCGCGCTTCAAAGTATTCATACTTCATACAACATTGTGCCTTGGGCGGGCGGCGAGGTTCACCACCCGGGCCGAGACAGCTGCAGTCGATTGGCTACGGTGACGCGGCGGCCCTCCGGGTCCATCACTAAACAGCCGAGGCGATACCGCTGTCGCTACCTCTTCGACAGGTTGAGAGGAACGTCTGCAACAGGAGGTGAAGGTGAAGACAATGTCGCAGCGCGTATGTTCCACGTCCATTGTGGGAACTTAACATGCTGGCAGCTTTGATTACCAGCCATCTGCATCACTTTATACGAATTTGTATACGAAAATGTTGATATTGCTTGACGTTTCCAAAACATTTATTTCATCAGAGAAAATGTGGAATTATTGTCGATTGGTGTACAAGCGTTGTTTAGAGACATGGGAATCGCCATGTATTTTTGATAGGGGGGCGCGAATGTTTTTTGCTGACTATTTCCATGCAACATCACAGTCGGAACGCCAAATTTCACAAAATGTGCGGCCGCGTATCCTCCGTCCTCCGCCGTAGCGACTCCCATATCTAGAGGGCTAAAAGAATGACTTAGAATTAAAGGCATCGCAGTTTGCACACCAACACGCCTTGGGAGGTTATTACGAAACTCAACCAATGTTTAACTGAGCTAGCTTTAATACCGCACGGGAAAGTGAAGATGACAATTTCCCCTGGCCAACAATTGGTCCCAAGTTCAGCTGCACAGCATGGGTGCCCAATGATTAGACGCGTCTCACTGCAACCATCAAATTGTTCTGAGAAAATATCAGGATTATGAAGCACCGATGACGAGATGCAACTTTCTATAACGGTAGAAATAACTGCATCCTAGACAGTGGCGCAGCCAAGCCCCCAACCCCACACTAATGAAATATGCACTACATGAAGGAAGAAATTTTGAGATTTTCATCACGTAAAACCAAAAAATTCGGCATGCCTCGCGCGTCGTAAGCGGTCTCTGCTTGCTGTCCTTTTTTCGTCGAGCCCGCACTAAAAAAATCCTGTCTGAGCCCTTGATCGTAGAGATGGCAGAAAAAATGCTACTTTCTCTTTCCCTCATGCAACGAGCTCCTGGCCATCGCAGGTCTGCTGTGATGTCACCGAAATCTTCAAATACACAAGCGACAAGGCGGTCATCGAAAATCAGAGTATACCACTCTTTAAAAAACGTCAAAAATTATTTCATAGGGGGCTCGTACTCATGAATGATAACAAACACCAACAGAACTCACAGTCCCTGCCCTCAATAAGTCCTGGATCGCTCATTGTCACATATTTCAAGTGCCTTTTGTGTTGAACTTCTTGTTTACTGTTGCGGAGATCGAATTTAAGTATAGCTATGCAGTCGGTGATGCAATGTTTAAGCGATAGTAGCAAGATATACTTCAACAATGACAATGTTAAAGTATGGCGCATAGTGGGTGAGTAGTCTTGGGGTGGGATGATCGTCTCCAAATCAAAAAGTTGTCGGCTCGCGTCCAACCTGTCGCTTGTTCTTCGCCCGCCACCAATTGGAGAGATTGGTGACGCTTTTTGACCAAAGCAATCAACATGTTAAAAAAACCAATAGCCAACCAGATGCAGAAAGAAGAAGCTCGACACGTGAGTTTGGTACCACTAGCCATTCCTGCATGACAACGGTAGAGCGACAGCCGGCATTAATTTATCCGCTCTCATTACGCAGTTTGAGTTGGGACTTCGCCCCTAAACCCCAATAACCAACTAACGAGTTGCAACTTGAAGCCGTCTTTAATCCTCGGATCAGGCAAACTGGCAAGTGTTCCAATATGGTTGGATGGTTGGATGGTGGTGTCAGAGCACCGACAGTACGCTAAATGCTCGACTAATTGGCCGCTGCTGAACTGGACTGGATGGACTCATCAATCAGATGTTGGCTCCGAGTCTGCACCGCCAACAAGCTTTGTTTAGCGTCGAACCTGTTCCCTAAAGTTATCGAATCAACCATCGGTGTTGAATTTAGGCTAATTCAAAAGAAAAGCCACCGCGAGACAAAAAGGTGACTAGAAAAAATAAAGAGTTGCGAAGGCGTGAGGCGAAAGTTAGAAGTGAGGGGTAGCAGCAAACGCAAGGACCAGGGCCACCTTCACTATTGTATTGATGATTTAGAATTAGGTGCGCATCAACTGCTAGCGGTTGTGTAGCACCTATACATCCTTTTTTCACATTACAAATGACTGTATCTATGTTTGGAAAATATAAATTACGTGAGACCGTGTAGACGAGATATACCGATATATTTGACCTGCCAGAACGACAACTGAATTATCGCCCAGAATACCACATTATCTGGTTTCGTAGCAGTTGAAACGAAAGCAACGTCTTGGTGCGTGGAAGGGCGTACCGAACTGTCACACGTGCGCCGCATCGGGGGAAGCGCTGCTTCGCTTCCCCCCCGATGTGGTGCACGTATGACAGTGCGTGCCGAACTGTCATAGGTGTGCCGCCTCGGGGGAAGCGCGGCCTCGCCTCCCTCCCCAAAACCTACCCGTATGTAGCGCATGTGCGACCTATTCGCAAGCGTGCCAAAATCACCACTTATTTCCTACGTTTTACAATGGCGACGTAAAATGTAGGACATTTCACAATGGCGACGACGGCCATTGTGTCAGAACGCGTGCCACAAATTGGAGTTTGTTTAGAACATGATAATCCCAGCTTTCTTGCCACTTCCCTGGACGGAAGGCAGATACTTCTTGAGAGGAAATATCTGGCGGTGAGTGGCAAAGTTAGTCCTACGCGCTGCGCGACACGCTTCGCAGCAGCATCGTTGCCTACGATACCGGTATGGCACGGCACCCACATATGACAATCCTCTTATCCGTTCTATCCAATAATGTTCGAGGAGTTAGGATCTCCTGAATAAATTGGTTTATGGGTGAAAAGACTGAAGGCTTCTCGATGCATCTGTTACAATAGCATGGGATGTTTCGCCTTCAACCTCAATAAAACACAATACCTTAATAATCGCCACAAATTCAGGAGTGAACGCTTGAGCTGGTAAAAAAGTCAAGAGTTAATGTCCCACACATAAATATACAGCCAGTTAGATCGACTGTCCATGACCCGTCCGTGTATGTTCAGGAGTAGCATCGATAAGACTAATTATAATTAGTCTTATCGATGCATCGATATGGTTCCATCGACTGTCCTTGACCCGTCCATGTAGGTTCAGGTGTAGCATCGATAAGACTGTCTTATCGACGCCACTATTATTGGAACTTCCAGTGGTTCCGAGGTTTCTGCTCTGAAAAGCTCTGGGACAGTACTTCATTTCCAGGTAGTCGCGAGGAGGATTTCAATTACGGGTGAGATTGGTTTCCATGGTGGAATTCGCGTGCGGTTCATTCTCGCGACGCCTCGTAATAGACTCTGAGCCTCTTGAAGGAGCCAGCTGATTCTGACGGAAAAGTGTCTGAATATTCCTCCTCCTTGTCCACTAAAAATAGATACCATCTGAGAGGAAACTGACTTGTATATGGGATGCACTGGAAACTGCCTCAGCTTTATTGCATGCCGGTGTCCCAGATGTCCCGGATTGGCGTCTGTTCGCACAAAATTGACAATGGTTCACTTTTCACGACAAGATACGGTCATCTATAGCTGTCTCTCCGAGGACGGTGACCGCGCCGCACGTGACCAAATAGCCAAGTCATCAACAAAAAGCGATCTTCCAATAGTTTGTGATTTGCCGTTTTCGATGACATTTATCAAAGTTGCAAATAGCGCGACGCTAAGTACACTCCCTTGTCGAAAATTATTATTCTGGACAAACTTTGGAGGTAGGCACATGGTGTCCCGCGCGGACACGGGCTGACGCGATCACATCGGAAGCCTTTTAAGAACGCTCCCATATCTCCACGTGTCCTGTGATTCCACATTTTCCTGCGTTTTCGTGCCGCCACAGTATCATAAGCAGCCTCTGTATGAAAGAAAATCGCTCCCACGTGCCCACTTTGCCTGAAGGTGTGTCGTATATCACAGCATAATAGTAAGACGTCATCCAGAGCGCTAAGATTCTTTCTGAACGCGCACTGGCAGCTTGCGAAATTGCCTTGTTTCTCCATGAACCAGCTCAGGTTATCACCCACAATTCGCTCATCAACTATAGAAGCAAGTCAGATAAATGGGACGGCAATGCAGAGACTACTCTTGCCTGGCTTCACTGTAGGAATTACAAATGGCAGCTGAGTCACAGTGAGTTAAAAGAGACAAGGATGGAAACGAGAGTACAGGGCGAAAGACGTTTCAACATATGGTTGTTGATACCGTCAGGACGCTCATCTGATATAGTCCGGTGTGATCTGATGGTGTCCGTTAGCTCCACTATGGTACGGCGACGATTGTATGAATGGTTCGTGAAGGTGGCAAGGTCAACAGGCGATGTCTCGCATTTAGCTTCGTGGCCTACAAACTTGGGATGGGCAGTGCTGCCTGGACTTCCTCGCGACAGGGCACGGCCAATCTCAGCCAACTTCTGCAGGGTGGGTAACATGCTGATGAGCTATTCGCAACACCGGGAGAGGATCTGAACACAATGTGCCGGACATTATTTTCACACAAGACCACGCTAGTGACGAAGAGCTACACCGATTCAGGTCACTGACATATGTCCTCCATGAGACGCGCCTGACTTTCGAGACGGTCCGACGTGTACCATCGCCCTCGCCTTATCAAACGCAATTAGATTAGCGGTGGTATTGTTCCGACTGAATGCTTTGCATGCGCGGCGTCGCGCCAGAATGACATGTTGACACTCAGTGGTCCACCACGGAACACGGTTCCACGAGGAGCGCCAGCTGTTTTTGGAAACATCCTGATGTTGCCTGTAAAAGCAGAGATGGAAGTATGTCTGTTGAACTTGGTTGTTGCCCAGTTGGAGTGCAAAATGTGCCTTGCAGTCAGCTCTCGAATGCGATCCAGTCAGCCTTGCGTTGGTTCCGCCACTGGGGTCAGGTACCCAGTGTAGTGTTTCCCCAATGTCAGCCAGATGGGAAAATTTTAACCAGCCATAAGATCGTCAGACACCGACCAATCGAAATGTTGTTCCAGCTGTGGCCTGCATACTCGAATCTAGCGCCTAGGCACGCCCAGCTGCAACCAAAAAGTGGGTTCGAGAGTCATTGTGTAAGACGCATAGACTCATCGATGCCAAAAGACTACAGGACTCGGTCTCGCTTGTTCACACCATCGCAGCCCCACCTAGTATGGTTGGAGTTAAATTCCATCAAACTAGAAACGGTGAGAGCAGCTAGAAAATTAACCGGCCCAACTCATTTCGGGTAAAAACAGTCCCGGGAGGCAGGCATATAGAGCACACTGTTATAGGAAAACGATCTAAATGGATACGAACTGCTACTGCCTGGAGGTCGGTGTTCAGCACCAATGCCTTGGCTCAGAAACGATGATGAACAGCCGGCACGACTCCACCATGGGCAACAGTGTCAGTCACTACGTCTTCGAAGTAGAGGGGAGGTCGGGTCGGAAGTTGCTTTCTTGAAAACATATAGCGACAGGGCAGTGCTGACTTAGGGCTAACTAGATCCCCAAGCGCTGTTCCTAAAACCTCCGCAGTTCCATTGTAAAGTCTTGCATATGGGTATGTTAAGAATAGACTAGAGGAGACATCATACCTTGGTTTGGAATTTCCATGACATCCAGGTGACCGTTCGTACGACAGTCACAGCTCTGCTTAAAATAGTGATAAGCTTTCGTCCTAGGGTCGTGCGACTGTGAAAACCGGCCGTCGACGGCGATTGGCCGGCCGAGTGGCAGGGACCGTGGACTGCCCCCTTCGGTGGGCGACACCGCCCATAGACGCAGGGCTTCATTGGCCGGCTGAGTGGCAGGGACCGTGGACTGCCCCCTTCGGTGGGCGACACCGCCCATAGACGCAGGGCTTCATTGCGCGGTCCGACGCTTTTGGTGAAGAACCTGGGGTGCGGTTCTGACCAGTCCTAGACGGTGTTGTGGGAGGCCATCTGATGTCCGGGCGATGGGCAGGGTGAGGGTGACGGTGAGGGGGCTGCAGCGACGGCCCGCACCCGCGACCGCTGTGGCCAGCAGGCGGACCAGTCCCTGTCACGACGGCAAATGTAACCACCAAGTTATGCTTTCAGCAGTACCTTTGGTATAAAATTAGGCAACCAAGTCATAGCTGTCGTCGTTTGCGCTTGCCGGCCGCTGTCCCGCCACGTCGCAGTAGCTGGTACGGCGCGATGAGCTGCTGAGCCAGCGTCCATGTGCCGAAGGCCGGCCGACTGCCTCTCCTGACCTCCGCCGGAGTGACCAGTCATGTGGTACGGCCGCCGGTCAGTGATGTGTGGAGGCTCCCAAAGCCCAGGAGTCGCTGAGCAGTTGACGAGGGTGGACTGTCGCGCTGCTCTGAGCAGAGTCACCGAGTTTACGTGGCCAGCCTGACAAGCCGCCCGGCTGCCGCCCTTTGCCATGGGAAAATCCAGTTAATAGAGGCCGGTAAGCAGCGATTCTTTCGGACCAAGTATCCGCGACCCGGACGAGGTTTCCCTAGACTATCACTTAAGCCACAAGAAGTTCTGGGGCTCCCAGCTGGAGCAGAACCTCACTGTACAAAGGACACGGCGCATACGGTGGGTTTCGAATTGCGGATTTTTCCACGGCGCTTCACGGGCCCCACTGTTGGGGTGGGGCGGGGGTTCGCAGCTGGCCCGTCGTCCGAGGCCAGTGCTTTCCCGGTTAGTTAGTTAGCTGGTTAGTTATTTGGGCTTTATGACGCATCGACAGGTGCTTTCCCGGCGTGCGGTGCTCGGGATCCCCAACAGAGCGTTGCCAGCTGGCAGTCCCCTCCTTCCGGCTCCCGTCCTACGGCCAACGGTGACTCCACAGTTGGAGGACATCCCGTATATCACTGGAATTTCTGTCTCTGGTTTGTTTGAGGAAGCTTCCGCTGCCCCCTCCACGGGACGAGATCATCCAGTAGGACATCCCAGGCCTCGCTCCGGCAATGAGGCGCATGATGCGAGTCAAAAGGATCGCAATTGGTCACCAAGCCGGGATAGAAACTGGGAAGTACTGGTAGGCTTCTGGTTGAGTGGCATCATGTGGTGTGCTTCTAACATTCCCTGCATATGACACTTCGGGATAGGTGTCCCCGTGGATCTCAATTACCTGTAGAAAAGATATGCCTGAACATTTCATGATGGTAATTTTCTCTTGCATTCAAAGTGTGTGTTAAAGTGTGTGCTGGGCAGGCTCTGTCATACGCAGTGCGCACTATATACGGCTTGTCCTTGGCCGCAATCGACACACCACAGGTCTTCCCGATTCACACTTCTCGCCAGCGTGTCCTAATGCGCCACCTCTACCACAGGTCGGACGACGACGGCAATACTGGGTACTGTGTCCGTATCGCTGGCGTCTGAAACATCGCACGGGGTTGAGAACAAAAACGAGCACCTTCACATTGCGATAGCCAACGCATACTGCAGTGTGGAGGTCTGTAAAATTAAATGTCAAGACAATGTAGTTCGTTGCTTGCAAGTCGCGTGGTACGGTTCCCGCTGGGCAAGCCGGTGTTCTGATCCTTCTTTGGAAGTTCCAAGGAAGATTTGATATTTAAGCCATCCATGGAAGTGTGGGTGTGTGCTTCTCTGGCTCAATGAGACGTTTCACCACCAGGAACAATATAGGAGGGGGCGCCTGCCGCCGTGACAGCACAGCGCCAAACATCCGCAAAGCTATATGGGACAGGCGGCACCTTCGCACGGCCATGGGACAGAAACTCCCCACCCCAGCCGCGCCACAGCGTCGCCCATCCATTAACCCCAGCCGACCGGGTCGGCAGGCACCGGGAAGAGACCCCCCAGGCCACCGGCCCGAGGCGACCGATGCAAAGCAACTAGACTCATCAGTGGAATAGGTAACTTCGAATATGGAGAAAGGCTTGAGGGCATTAAATATGTACTCACTCAAGTATAGGAGATTAAGGGGGGACATGATTGAAATGTACAAAAATGTTAAAGGACTAGATTAGGTCAATTTGAATGGCACTCTTCAGTTTAGAGTGTCACATAGGGGTCATCAATTCAGGTTAGACAAGTTGAGGTGTAGGACAGTTAAGCGACAACAGGTCTTCAGTCAAAGGGTTGTTGATCAGTGGAATAGGCTGCCTGCAGATGTTGTGGGGAGTTCCTCATTGAATGTACTTAAAAGTAGGGTGGACAATTTTTTTAAGACAGGAAAATCTTGTTTTTGAGTTATAATTGGCGATGGATGGGGTGAGATTTATAATAAGTAAGTGTGCACGGCACAGACCCCTTTAAGCAGGTATGGATGCAATTTGAAAATTGTTGGTAAGACATTCAATCCACATGTGTTAAGAGGGATCAAAGGAATAGGGCTGGATGGCTAGGATAGATAGGCATTGATAGGTGTGTGGGATGTTGATGGATGGTTTCTTTAGGATGTGGTGATGGTTGGGGTGGGTCTTTTTACCAGGCTTATGGTATCTTCCATTTACAGACTTAACTGGATGGGCCCTTGGGTCTCTTATTAAGGCTACACACTTTATAACTCTATATAGGGTGTACCTAGCAGTGGATTCAGCACCTTAGTTAGTTATTTGAGTTTAAGGGCGCTTCGACCAAAGTGTTATCATTTAGCGCCCAGATTCAGCACCTTCCTTCGGGATGTGATACTGATGAGATTGGCTATGGTAGCACAATGGGTATGATTGGAGGATTTTGTAATTGTTGAGGAGTGTGTTACGCAATATCAGGTGAATGGTGCTAGATAGGCTGGAATATGTAGCTCACTAAAAACTAAAGAACACTAAAAAAAAAGAGAGCATCTACTTTTCTAGTATCTATTCTAGATAGGCTTAACCCAGATGGGTTCCTGTGGCTCTTATTAAGCCTTAACACTTTATGACTTTATGACTTTAGGACCTGCCGCTTGACCCGTATGTGGCCTACGGTTCCGCCCGCCCCACCGGGATATCACGACCAAAAGGTGTGTTGGTCCCCCGCCACAACTGGTACCGTGCGGCGGGAGACCGTAACTTCCAGACTCTACCCACGCCGGGAGACTGACCAAGGGGTGTGACTGCCTCGATACAGCTGAGCAGATGGATAGACCAGGGGAACTGGTCGACCTGCCCATGACAGGGGAGGGCATGTGATTGCCGATGAAGCACACATTAATGATGAATGGACAGCAATAGTTTGAGGATGATATGGGATGAACCATATGCGCGTTGCAAGTGAAGAGTATTCAGGAACAATATGAAGAGCACGAATGTAAATAACTGGACATTAATGGGGAATTACCCACTCCAAATAGGCAGCTGAAAACTGCATCAATGTCCACAAACATGTTTAAACTTAGCTCCCCCTCCCTCCATCTTCACCTACTTCTCCGACAAAAACGTAAGTTTGGCAGCCAGGTTAAGGATTCCACATGGGCTGCATGACCGGAACTAGACACGAGCACACGCGACTGGCCAGTGTGCCGTGCAGTAAACACAGGGCGGCTGCGCGCCGTCGGCAGACAGCGTCCCGCCCGGTGGTTACCTTGGTCCATGCGTGCCGACGCGCACGTGGCGGAACTGTGCAGACTGGCCTGGTGCGCCGGGCTGGGCGGCAGCCGCGCCGCCACGGCCGGCGGCAGACAGCGCGCCGCCGCCGGCGACGTGCCCAGCTGCGGCGAGCTCAGCTGCCCACAGCCGACAACCGGCGAGCCGAGCTGGCCCAGGCCGAACCCGCCGGCGGCCAGGTGGCCGGCGCCCAGCTCCGGCGAGCCGGCGCTCAGCTGCGAGTACAGCAGCGGCGACACCAGCGGGTAGGGCGCGCCGTACGCGGCCACCGACAGCCGCTCCAGGCCGCCGAACGCCGACACCGCCTGCAGGTAGTGCATGTAGCGCGACTGTTGGCACGCCAGCGAGTAGCCCTGCGTTAGCGTAGGCAGCGGTGGCGGTGGCGGCGGTGGTGGCGGTGGTGGCGGTGGTGGCGGTGGCGGTGGTGGCGGTGGCAGTGGCTGCAGGGGTGCCGGTGGCGGCGGCTCGCTGGAACTGGACGCGGACAGCGGCGGCGGCGGCGCGGCCGGCCGGCGCACGGCCGGTCGCGCCGGACTGCGGCCGCTCGACGACGCCAGCAGAGAGTCTATGCTGTACACGGACGACGGCGCGCTAGCAGGCGTCACGCTTCGAGCGCGCGCCGGCGGCGACACGGCGCCGGCGGCCGCCGTCGCCGCCGCGCCCGGGCTGGCCACCTCTACGGCGGCCGCCGCCGACGTGGAGGCCACCGGCCTCGCCGCCGACGGACGGACGGCGCGCGCCGCCGAGTCGCGGCTGGCGTGCGACCGCTTCCGCGGCGACGGCTGCCACACGGACGGGCTCACCCTGCCGGCCCTGATGCGCACCGTGTGTGTGGGCCGCACGACGGGCCGCCGCCGCCGCTCGGCCAGCCGGCTGACTGTCTGTTCCAGAGCGGCGGCGCGCGCCGCGCCAGAACGGGCCGCCGGCCGGCGCCGCAGCAGCGGCGGCGGCGGCACCACCGCGCCCTCGCCCGCCGACGCGCTCGCGGCTACCGCGTGCGGACGGCGACACATGCGGCGGAGTGTGACGCGGCCGGCCGGCACCAGCCAGAAGGTGAGGGCAGCTAGCGAGCGCAGCTGCAGCTGCACCACGCCGGGCGCCGACTGCCGGCGCCGGGGGCCCACTTGTTTCCGCCGGTACGGGTCCACCGGCCACGGCGACGACTGAACCGAGGAGCCGTCATCTGCCAGGCACGGTACACAGTCATCTGTCCATACACGGTGGTGGTGGATTTGTGCTTTAGGGCGCATCGACTGCGTTGGTCATTTTGCGCCCACTGTCCATACACGGCACACCGTCATCTGTCCATACACGGCACAACGTCATCTGCCACACAGGGTACACCGTTATCTGTCACACGGGATATATGGTCATCTTCCATACATGGCACACCGTCATCTTCCATACATGGCACACCGTCATCTGCCATTCAGGATACACCGCCATCTTCCACCCAGGGTACACAGTCATCTTCCATGCATTGTACACCGTCATCTGCCAAACAGGGTACATCGTCATCTGCCACACAGGGAAGACGGGCATCTACGACACAGACGCAGCCGCGGATATACATGGAGCAGGCACGAGTGCAGACGAACAGACGCGAGTTCGGCCTGCACAGAAACTCTGCAGCTAAGTCGAGCGTCTCGGCATGCCTAAGACCGTGCACGAACACGGGCAGCCGGCTCCCAGTCAGCCGCGGACACGGGCGGCCAGTTCCCAGGCAGCCGCGGACACGGGCGGCCAGGTCCCAGGCAGCCGCGGACACGGGCGGCCAGTTCCCAGGCAGCCGCGGACACGGGCGGCCAGGTCCCAGGCAGCCGCGGACACGGGCGGCCAGGTCCCAGGCAGCCGCGGACACGGGCGGCCAGGTACTAGGCAGCCGCGGACACGGGCGGCCGGCTCCCAGTCAGCCGCGGACACGAGATACTGTTCCGCGTGTATTCAATCGACACAGGCTTGCCATCGACGTGGACCCAGCTGCAGGTAGACTGTGCAGATGCGCGACAGAGCAGACGAGTGTTTTTCTGCGGCTGGCCGGCTACAGTAGCGTCAACTCTGGACGCCGATACGTCCTGGTAGTGTGTGCTCGTGGCAGCGCCATCGCCTCACTGTCTTCAGGGGTCAGTATCCTTCCAAACTGCTGACTTCACAGCACCAAGTTGTTGTTACGGCACTGAAGCTTCAGGTCTTCCATTCGTTCGCGAGGACCATTAATCTGTTCTCGACATTTTGTCAGATTTATATCAACCGTTTATTCTGTCTGTCCATCTCAAAGAGTTGGACAGACAGCTAGCTCGTTTCTAGCTTTTCGATACGGTTGTTTACGCCTTCGATCTTAAAAAGCCAACCTATTCATCGGTTTGGAATCTGTTTTCCACGGCTGATAATTTATATCAGCGTTGATTCAGTCATCCCCATGATAGCCTCTAAATTGATTGTACTCTTGCCTGGTTTTTCTCTTGGTGACTACGATTTGTCTTCAATATTGTTTCTTTCCTTAAATGACCTGGAGCCTACACCATTCGTCTCCCTACAATGACTTGATGTCGGTACCGTTCCTCTCCCTCCAATGACTTGGTGTCGATACTGTTCATTTCCCTCCAATGACTGCGTCGGCATCGTTCGTTTCCCTCCAATGACTTGGCGTCGGTACCATTCCTTTTCCTCAAATGACTTGGAGTCGGTGCCGTTCCTTCCCTTCCCATGACTTGGCATCAGCACCGTTCCTTCCCCTCCCATGGCATGGCGTCTGTGCCGTTTCTTTTTCGCTGCGATGGGCGCTACATAACCAGTAGCAGTTGATGCGCCCCTAAGCCCAAGTAATCGATCAATCAATTTTTCGCTGCAGCTTCAGCGCGCTCGTTCCATGAATCCTCGCGATGAACCGGAAGTCGGGAAAACACCACTCTTGAAATATCGCCACAAATACCAGCCCGATGCAAAACAGTATACCAACCCGTGGTATCCTATACGAAGGGATGGCATGGACCCAAAAGCTGGCCACGTCACAAGGCTCCTGAGAAAATCGGCAATCAAATAATAATTACTATGATCGATTTTCGATTGCAGTGCCTGATCAGATACATCGCACATTATTAACCAACATGATACACCTGATCACGCATTCGAACATGTGAGGTGCGAAACGAGCTCGGAGTGGCTCACAAACGCACGTGCCGTGTAACACACAAACGCAATTGTCGAGTGGCCGAGACACCGACAAACGCGCCCCTCACGCCACGTTCTGTTCTGTGAATTCGGATGTTGGCAGCTGAAGCATCACACACATTACAGCTTCTCATAATCAGATTGCGATTACAAGGAAGGAACCTGTGATGATTTAGTTTTTCATTAAAAGGGCAATATGAAATAGTTCGTAGGACATAACTGGAACGCCTAAGACAATGGGGTTGTAGATTGGACATCAATGCTAGCTTCGTTTCAGTTCTGTTGAAGCATCACTTGGCACTAATACGTTCTTCCGATTTGACATTAATATATTCTTCCTATTTTTCTGAAGCTAAGAAGGTTGAATATTTTTAGCACAACTAGGACACTGGTCTAATAATTACAGTACAACTGGGACACTGGTCAACGAATCGCAATACAACTGGGACAATGGGTCACAATATTGAGATAAAAAACTATTCCAATTGGAAAATATGTGTATTTTGATCTCATAAGAGACTACTGGCCGAGTCTTCAAAACTAGAATTAATTTGTCACCAGAACGCCACAAAACCAAAATGAGTGAGGCCTTCCTCCCACCAAGCATATTCGCTTGATACTACCTCTTGGCTAAAATAGATCTGAAGAGGAATTCCGTGTTGTCCGTACCGAAAACAAACTACTGGAAATCCTCGGTGAAGCATGCTATCAGCATGAAGTCGACAAGGATCACGCCATTTGTTCACAAACTCCGAACACAAAGTACAAGGGATAATCAGTTTAAATTGAAACAGCAATATACAAAATGTTCCCAGGGTTCTGTTCCAGCCAGCCCGCGTAGCACCGCCGACCCGTGCCCTGCGTCTGCACTTGAACACTGATATCTGACTCCAGCCCGCTGCTGAGTGCAAGGTGGAATACATACGTCATTGGCGTCACACAATGGATAGGCGAAATCGGAAGCTCTCTTGTACTTGATTTAGTCATCTGATGGCATTGTAACCAACGCCGCTTTCGGCGATAATGAATCCTTCGGAAATGAGACATCGTCTACGTGCATGTTTGGTATTGGTATGCACGTGTAGTCAAATTGCAGAATATTCCCCACGCAATTGATATGTACTGTAATTACACGCGCTCAATCTGCCGGATAAATTCGCGGGCTTCATCCATGTCGGATAACCTCACGCGCTTCATATCTGGTGGATACCCCAAGCGCTTCATCTCTGCCGGATACCCCACGCGCTTCATTTCAGCCGGATACCCCACGCGCTTCATCTCTGTCGGGAAAACCTCACGCACTTCCTCTCTTCCGGATACCCCACGCGCTTCATCTCTGCCGGATAACTCCACGCCTTCATCTCTGCCGGATACCCCACACGCTTCATCTCTGTGGGATACCCCACACGCTTCATCTCTGTGGGATACCCCACACGCTTCATCTGTGGGATACCCCACACGCTTCATCTCTGTGGGATACCCCACACGCTTCATCTCTGTGGGATACCCCACACGCTTCATCTCTGTGGGATACTCCACACGCTTCATCTCTGTGGGATACCCCACACGCTTCATCTCTGTGGGATACCCCACACGCTTCATCTCTGTGGGATACCCCACACGCTTTATCTCTGTGGGATACCCCACACACTTCATCTCTGTGGGATAGCCACATGCACATGATTGCGTGGCAACGCCACGCGGTCGTTACCATGTGGACGCAGTCGTTACCATGTGGACACACTCGTTACCATGTGGACACACTCGTTACCATGTGGACGCAGTCGTTACCATGTGGACACACTCGTTACCATGTGGACACACGGACACCAGACAGTCGCGATCGGAGCGCCTACCGCTGAAGCAGCCGATGGGCTCCATCCTGGCGTTGACGGTGGGAGGCGTCCAGTACTGCTTCCTGGCGACGGCCACCCAGCGCTTCTCCCAGGTGTCGGCCCCGTGCGCCAGCTCCAGCAGAACACTTCCGTCTGAGCGGGACGTCCGACCGGTCAGCGCGCACAACGCCACCACACAGCGATTAACATCACATCAGGCATACACACGACGCTGGGTGTTGACGGCATTGCTTTGTCGCGATCGGTTATAATCATGGCTTGAAGTGGACGGGTAACTTAGATTTTGGCCTCCTGGTGGCAAAACTGACCGGGAATTATTTCAGTTATATATTGTTTTCAGTAGCGTCAATTTGCTTGTGAAGAGGCATGAACACATTTCATTCATCCAATATTATCACACACTTACTATATACTCCAGACAAACTAAAAACAAAACAAAAATCACATGAAGGGAAAGTTCGAGTTGACGAGCGCCATTTCCAGCTTTAAGAACATGTAATTTGATGGTTGTTCACTATGCACCAGCCAGTACATATATATTCCATAGTTACTAGGCTTGGAAGTTACATAGTTACTAGGCTTGCACAGATATATGACTCATACACAAATACACCGCATATCCAGATCATACACGAATATCACACTCGGATCAAATAAAAACACCACACACGGATCTCGCAGAAATACACATGCACACATACACACCCGCGCGTGCACCCAACGCACACGTCACACGACACATATCACACCCAACACACATCACACCATACCCGACACACATCACACGACACCCGACACACATCACACCACACCCAACACACATCACACCACACCCAACGCACATCACACCACACCCAACACACGTCACACGTCACCCGACACACATCATACGTCAACCGACACACTTCACACTACACCCGACACACGTCACACCACACACATCACACGACACCCGACACACATCACACCACACCCAACACACATCACACCACACCCAACACACATCACACCACACCCAACACACGTCACACCACACCCAACACACATCACACGTCACCCGACACACATCATACGTCACCCGACACACATCACACCCAACACACATCACACCCAACACACATCACACGACACCCGACACACATCACACGACACCCGACACACATCACACCACACCCAACACACATCACACGACACCCGACACACATCACACCACACCCAACACACCACACCCAACACACATCACACCACACCCAACACACATCACACGACACCCGACACACGTCACACGTCACCCGACACACATCACACCCAACACACATCACACGACACCCAACACACATCACACGACACCCGACACACATCACACCACACCCAACACACATCACACGACACCCGACACACATCACACCACACCCAACACACATCACACCACACCCAACACACATCACACCACACCCAACACACATCACACCACACCCAACACACATCACACCACACCCAACACACATCACACCACACCCAACACACATCACACGACACCCGACACACGTCACCCGACACACATCACACCCAACACACATCACACCACACCCAACACACATCACACCACACCCAACACACATCACACTGGGTACATGGGTTGGTTGGGTTGGATAAGTGGTCACGTTGGTTGGCTGGGTTGGAAAAGTGGTCACGTTGGTTGGTTGGATGATTGGTCGGGTAGATTGATCGTGCAGGTGAGTTGCTTGGGTAGATTGATTGTTGGATGGTTGGTTAGTTGGTTGGCTGGTTGGTTGTTTATTGTTTATTGGGTGGCTCACCACGCACTTTATGCACGATCACGGCTAATGGCGCCGCCCACACTGTTTCGCCGGTGGGCCGCGGGATTGGGAAATGTCCCGAGCGATGCGAGTGTTGAACCCGAGACCCTTGGTACCCAGAGCTCAACAACTTAACCACCCGGCCACCCCCACCCCAGGCTGGATGGTTGGCTGGCTGGTTAGTTTGTAGGTTGGCTGGTTGGTTGGTTGGTGGTTAGTTGGTAGGTTGGTTGACTGGTTGGTTGGTGGTTAGTTGGTAGGTTGGTTGACTGGTTGGTTGGTTGGTTGGTTGACTGGTTGGTTGGTTGGTTGGTTGGTTGGTTGGTTGGCCGGTTGGCTGACTGGTTGGTCGGTTGGTCGGGTTGGCCAGTTCTCACCCTTTCCGAAGAACTTGAGTCTGCCGCCGCCGACGTCGGTGCGGTTGTCGGGCTCGGAGAGCGGCGGCGACATGGTGGTGGACGGAGCCGGCGACAGCACGGCCGCCGGCGGCAGCTGCGTCAGCTCGGTCTCCATCGCGACGTCCGCCCGGCCCTCGACCTTCATGTCGCGCGCGCCGACATCGCACCGCTGCCGCACAGCTGCACGACACGCGAGCGTCAGACGGAGGTACGCTGCGGCGCTGGCCACGTGGGATACATGAGGATATCCACACACATGTGGGCATGGTGCAACAGTCAGCATCGCTGGCAATCTCCGCAAAACGGCGCGTGACCGTCGCCGGTAATCTCCTGGAATGGCACGTGACCGTCGTCGGTGATCTCCTGGGACGGCACGTGACCGTCGCCGGGGAATATCACGGGGAACAAGAGAGTCGCCTGAGTCGTGGACAGGGTTGGATTTGTACCTTGTGAGAGCCACACGGTACAAATCCGCTGGGGATGTGGAGATAAAAATTGTCGGTCGTCAAATACGGAGGACATTTTTCTTCAACCCTGGGACGTCAGAAACTCAGTTTGCAATTCCAGTTAATTTTGGGCACTTTATGAAGTGCCCAAGCAGCATCGTTTAACCTCCAAATGAGAAAAAGGAGAGAATAATTGTTCAAAGAGAATAATGTTCTGGATGCCAAAAATCCAGGAACAGGCTACATTTTCAACCTTGGTTGTAGATGATACTGGCAATGTCAACGCCGTACGTCACATGGTGTTCCCACAGCATATGTCCAGTGTGGGAGTACACCCAGGTGAGAACAACGAGCAAACTATACTCTCATTCACAGCAATACATTTGTACCACACAGACAGACAATCTCTACTACCTATACAGCTTGGTGGTTGGTTAGTCAGCATTGGCTTCACGACGCGTAGACTGTTGGGTCATGTAGCGTCGCCACTGTCTCACTCCGATCGGTCGCGGGCGAAGAGAAGAGACACGTTGAACTTGAAGCCACAATCTTCCGGTTGTGAGACGGACACTTTACTGCTGGAGTATTCGCCTATAGCTACGGTGACTTGATGTCGAGTACCGTCAACGGTTCATGACCAACTCACCAACCAACGCACCAACGCAAATCAAACATACACATGGCTGCTAAGAATCAAGAAGTGAGTAGCAATTTTCCAAGTCTGAAATACTCAGCCGGTTATCCCTAGTTTACATGATGCTCTAAGAGAGTCGAGGCGCATTTCGTAACGCAATACAGTACCAAGTAGTTTGCTTCACCATCATCGTTGCCAGCTGATTTCGGGGTTTTGAAGCATATGGCACTTTGAAGCCCTGGGGATTTGAGAAATGACAAGTTGTACGATGTCGGGGTTTTGAAGCATCAGAAGTGATCAGCATTGAAGCATTCTGCTGTATGGGATGCTAATGTACTGAGTTCACTCATAAGGCTATTTTCGCCAATTCTGGGCGCTGAGGTGCTCGGGGATTTGAATGATTGGTGAGATTCAGGGTAATGTGGATTTGAGGCTTTGAGATGCTGACATTCTGATGTAACCCCCATCGTTATATGGGGCACGTCGACTTCTTCTGATGCAAATGAGTGAAGCAATCTGATTCCAGTATTGTCAAGACATGGGATGCAAATGCAGGCCAGAACTCTAACCAACCGAGCTATTGTAGTAGTAATAGATGCTTAACTAAAAATGCATGCTCTCATATGCACTGGGCTATGGCATACCATGCTATACTTATGACAAACGCCAAACTGTAACAAGACTTAATGGTCACATAGAGAGAGGGAGAGAGAGAGACATGGTGATGATAGACATAGGGATCCACACAAAAAAAAACTGGGATTGTTTAAGCACGTGCTCATAGACAACTACACTGGCTAACACTTAGATTCATGTAACTTGCCCATTTGCAACAAATAATGTATTATAACAGATACCGGTCCAGTCGGAGGTTGCTGCACATACACCCACACCATAGCTGCATCCTGCGACTCCGGACGAATGACATCCATACCTGAGCAGGACGCTGGGTTTGCTGTCGAAACACTGCCACGACCGAGGGAATCCGACCTTATTCACATTGCCAGCCGGAATAAGCCATGTAAATACTCAACTCCATGTGGGACTAGAGCCCACATTTGGATACAGAAAGTTCTGTGAATTGTATCTCATAGAGCAACATAAATTTCACTGTGATCAAGGTGGAACAAGGTGGCAAAACTGTCCAAGATCAACTATGAATGGTATGGAGCACAACAATGGACTTTTTATACACCGATTTTGGTAGCAGATGAAGTAGTTGTGGTGTGGTTGTTGCCAGGTTATTTCACATTGAGGATGTTATAATAGGTACAGACTTCTGGTTTGAAATAGGGACAATACTCTGTTATCATAATGGCTTCATTGAGCCCCTTCAGATGGTGAAAATACACCTACTTTGCTAAATATGAGGGTATTATCACAGGAATGGATCCCTGAGTACCAAGTGCAATGCTTGTTCATATGCATTGTTAGCCCCTTCAGCTGGAAAAAATGCATCTTTATTATAAATAATGGGGCAGCATTCACATGCCTCCCTAATTCTGCATCTGGATCCACCACAAAATAGAATTTCAACTCATGAAACAAATATATATGAAAGAGATAACTGACCCACTGTACATTTCAAAACATATGTCTAAAACCTTCATCAATCTTAAACCAAAGTCCAATCAGTTGAATGAGCATCAGGTAGTAATTGCAACAGTAGTTCTTGACACAGATAAGCAGGAGGCTGCCATCCCAAGGACGAAAAACACACATCCTCATTTGGATCAGTACAATTTTCGTCCCTATGCTTCTGATCAGCTCAATTTCCTATCAGAGATAATCACAGCATTTCTCATTTGAATTGCATCTTCATGTATCACAAATGCCCATGGGTATAGAGGCATAGGCTGCAATAAATGCACAAGGGACTTGTGGTTTTCTTCCTTGGGGTGCCAGGAGAGTTGACAATAACATAATCCACCTAAAAATACCTAACATAACCAAGACCAGCTTTATCTGATATAACCTATCTTAGCTTAGCCACTGAAGCCAATATATCATAGAGTTCATAAAGTTTTAAGGCTTAATAAGAGCCACGGGAGCCCATCCTGGTTAAGCCTATCTAGAAAAGATATCAGAAAAGTACATGCTCACACCACAATCAATCCATTATCTGAAGTTCCAAGGGAACTATATGTCTCAGCCTATCTAGCACCATTCACCTGATATTGCGTAGCACACTCCTTAACAATTCCAAACTCCTCCAATCATGCCCCATTGTGCTACCATAGCCAATCTCATCAGCGTCACATCCTGAAGGAAGGTGCTGAATCCACTGCTAGGTACACGCTATATAGTATAATATAATACTAGGAGTATAATATACCCTATATAGCTCGTGTAATACTCAATTTATTAGCATGATCAAAAACCTAACAGTCCAAGTTTCAACAATACCACAGGGACCAGCATCCCTCACACTCCTCAATGTCTTTCTACCTTACCTACCCTGCCCTATTCACTTGATCTCATGTAACAAATGTGACCTGAGTGCCCTACCAATAATTTTCAGACTCAATCCACACCTCCCTAAAGGGGCCTGTACAGTGCACACCCACTTAGCATAAATATGACCCCATCCACCATCCCTTGGAACTCAAAAACAAGATTTTGCAGCCTGAAATAGTTGTCCATCCTATTTTTAAATACATTCAACGAGGGACTCCTCACAACATCAGCAGGCAAGCTATTCCACTGATCAACAATCCTTTGACTGAAGACATGTTGTCACTTAACTGCCTTACACCTTGATTTGTCTAACCTGAATTGATGACCCTATATGATAGTCCAAATAGAAGGGCATCATTCAGATTGACCTGATCTAACCCTTTAATAATTTTATATATTTCAATCATATCTGTTTGTTATTTGGGCTTAAGTGCGTGCTGACTACGAGGTCATTTAGTACCCATATTTCAATCATATCACCCCTTAATCTCCTATACTTGAGTAAGTGCATATCTAATGCCGTAAGTCTTTCACCATATTCTAAGTTACCTAGTCCCTGATGAATCTAGTGGCTTTGCGCCGCACTCTTTCTAGCACATCTAGATCTTTTTTTTCTTCTAAATAGGGGCTCCATGCCAGTACAGAACATTCTAAGTGGGGTTGCACTGGGGCCAAGTATGGCATTTTCATCACTTCTTTGCTCTTATACCTCACACTCCTATTAATGATTCCCAGCATTCTGATTGCCCTGTTCCTTGCTGAGATGCATTGTTTATTTTTCTGGTTTAAGATCATTTGAAACCAACACACAAATATATTTCCCCTTCAGTTACATCCATTCTCCTACCTCCCATTGTATATCTGAAAAATCTCACCTCTAGACCCAATATGCATAACCTTACATGTTTCATAGTTGAAAGACATCTGCCATTGATCAGCCCACTTTTTTTAAGTCCTCCAAGTCTAGTTGAATATTACTAGATTGCTCACTACTGTTAGCCACTCCTACCAATTTGATGTCATTAGCAAATTTGAACACCCTTTTCCTCAGCCCTACCTCAATGTTATTCACAATCATAACCAAACCAGCCAGAAATTTTGATTGGGAGAAACACTGGGGCACTATATCCTTGGAGGAGCATCACTGATCAATACAATTTTGAGGGGTGCACTCAGACCTTCCACAGGGATGCCAACTTCAGTTGAGAGGGGCACCTTCAGCTAGACAGCTCACATTGCAGGTGCAGCCATGTCCTCCAAGGGAGCCATCATCTTCCTCCTGTATGTGGCACCAGAAACTTATGTCTCTACTTTCCATTAGGTTTTGAGGATTTGCATACAACCATGTTTCCAAGCATTGTCAAACAGCATTCAACCTTCCAGTGAGAACAGGGGACAACCATTCTCTGGATAACTTATGGGTGAAAAAGGGACAACCATTCTCTGGATAACTTATGGGTGAAAAGGGGACAACCATTCTCTGGATAACTTATGGGTGAAAAAGGGACAGCCATTCTCTGGATAACTTATGGGTGAAAAAGGGACAGCCATTCTCTGGATAATTTATGGGTGAAAAGATGTAGCACCAGTGCATCTCCAACTTTGTCCTGGATTGAGAAAATAACTACAATGCATTACAAAATATACCATTTCCATGGCAGTTTTAGTGTTTCACCATACCCCTTCTGATGTTGCACATTTAACACACAAAAACAACAATAAATTGAACATTGTGACAATTAAGCAATCTTGGTTCTGGAACTCATACCTATGGTTTATATTAGATCTTGCCAATGTTTGCTGCAAATGAAAAAGTTGCATTGCTGAAAGCTTCCATGCACCTAAAAGCTCATTTCAAGAACCTTGAGTGACAATCATCACAAAACAAGTTAGTTATTTGGGCTTTAGGGCACTTTGACCAGTTTTGATCATTCACACATCACAGGACAAGATGCAAAATGTGAAAAGGATATGTGTGGTATTGGGTTTACTAGCAGGTTTATGTGAAGAATGACACAAATTGCAGCAATGCTCAATATTGCATTTGGCATTCTGTGGCAGTCACCACATTAAACTCAAATGATCTAGAATGGTTCAGGAATAGATGAATCCAAAATATCATTCATATCAACTTGGTACGCAGAGTAAGGTATCTATATTAGATGCTCCATGAGTAACTGCAGGTGCTACAGCATGGGTGAAGTGGTATTCCTATCTACATCTATATAGACACACTACCTTGGGTGTTCATACAGCTGCATGCTTCCAAGCATGTATGCAGGGACAGTGATTTCAGAAAGGCAGAAATAAAAGGCATCATTCTTCACTGGAGTTGAACTTTAGATGATATGATGCAAACCATGAACCTTCATAAATATTATAATTGTTTAACCTTTGGAAATTGCCAATGCAGCACAACACTGGAATGACAGGTTCCTTATGGCATACCTGATGTAGCCTATCTTTGGCATTTATATAAAAGCCCAAGTGCAAATTGGAAAACAAATGTATGACCTGGACTTTATGAAGCTTACCCTATCAGCTTCTTCCTCTACCATTTCTTTGGGAAATCACATATAAGTTAGATATTCACTATTTAAAATCATGCGAATTAGCACTGAAATGGCAGTTCATGCAGTCTCATTCAATTTTGTCATGATATTAGGTGACCCAACATTTGTAGGTTTTAGGTGGCATCAGGAGGCTTTATGTAATCAAACAGCATTAGATTAGGTTATGTTGGGCTAGGGTTTTGTTGTTTTTCATATTTTATTTATTACACATGCTATATTATCCCACCCAAAGTAGCATTATTGTCCTTTAAAGTGCTTATGAGACAAGCTTCATACATATTATATCTCCATAAACCACACAAAGGAGTTAGGTTTGGTTACATTAGGTTCAGTTTTTATTTATGTTGGAAAATTCACACATTTTGGGGGGAGAGGGTGTGGAAGTCTTGAGGAAAAAGTGAAGAAATTTTCATTTTGCAAAAATTGGAAGGTGTTTTCATTCAAAAGCATATAAAGGTTAAGTCAGGTTGTGCTAGGTTTTTAAGTTGGAATTTTTGTAGACAAGATTGCTGGATATTAAGCAAATATTCCAAGGTTTTGTCTGAAGATGGAGGTTAGGCTAGGTTACGTTATGTTACATATTTTTCTTCTTTAACATTATTGATTATGATATACTACCTAACTCCAAGACCGTCTTGTTAATATTTTGCTTCCCAACCAAAAAGCAAGCATTTGCAGAGGAAATGAGTGGCCTCAACATCTTAATCATGTTCATATGTGCTGCATTGTAAGGTAAAAGAATCAAGAAGCTATAAAACACCTTAACACACAAATTTACCACATTACTTACGTCCAAAAAAAGCTTTAATTTCCCACCAGAAATGAAGATCAAATTCATTCAAATCACATCAGAAAACACCAGAAAACCATCTTTACCCAAAGTTGGCTTTGGGACTTTTTCTGTATATTTACCCTCTCAACATAATATAGTCAACCAATGGATGATTCATGTGACACCTGCATATGTTAAACCATGAAAAACCAACAGATGTCAGATCACATAAAGCTAATATATGTTGAAATGTATAAAATATGAGCCACAGGGGCCTATCTGGGTAAAGTCTGTAAAGGAAAGGATATAAGCCTGGACAAAAAAAACTAAACACCCTAACAAATACTACATTTTAATTCCAAACAAACTACTCACTAGCATCCTACATGCCTACCAATACCTATATACCTACTCATCTAGCTGTACTCACTCAATCACAACACACTCATGGATTAAGTGTCCACCAATAATTTCCCAACTTCATATATGCCTGCTTAAACCTGCAATGTACAACTACTGGCATAAATCTCACCCCCATCCACCACTGATTAGACCTCGCAAACAATGTTCTCCAACACAAAATACACATGTTCACCTTATTTCTAAATATATTCAATGAGAGACAACCCACATCAGCAAACAGCCTATTCCATTGATCACCACACTGAACACTGTTGGTGTGTAACTGTCCTACACATCAACTTGTCCAACCTGAATTGATGACCCCTATTTGATACTCTAAATAGAAGAGCACCATTCAAATTGGCAATATCTAACACTTTGATAATTGTATACATTTCAATCATCACCCCTTACCCTCCTATAATTGAGCAAATACATATATAACATCATAAGCCTTTCTTTACATTTGAAGCTACTAAGTCCACGAATGAATACAGTAGATTTTGTGTTGTTATTATTTGTTTTTTTGGCACATCAACCAGATAATCTATTGGATTTGCAATGTACTCAATCTAACATATCCAATATCTCTTTCTAAGTAACTGTTCCATGCCTGTATAGAATATTCCATGCAGAGTTGCACATAAGGTAAGTGCAGCTTTTTCATAACACTGCCTTGTCCTTATAGGTACTTCACTCCTATCAATGATTTCCAGCATTCTGATTGTCCTATTCCTAGCTGAAGTACATTGCTTTTCTGCCCTTGTTTATTCAATACCAATAACAATTGATGCAAATAAACTTGCAAGAACAAAACAAAATATATTTGTCAAAATATAACATACATATGTACAAATAACAGGTCAAGTGATCACTATGCAGACAAGACTGGATTATGCATACCCCCAAGCCCCATGGTATTTGTCCTGCAGTTATATACCTACCTAGGTACCAAGGTTGGAAAATAAGATGTTCCTGGATTTTTCACATCCAGATTACTAGCCTTTCCAAAAGATAATCATCTGATTTGTTTTGCATTGGTTATTGAATGGTACTATTTGGCAATTAATTATTTGATAGTGCTCAAGATTCACTCGGAATTGCAAACTGAGATGGCGATGCTACAAGTTTGAAGAAGCTTTTCCTTTCCATATGATCCAAAAAAATTCCTTTCTTCATCCATAATTACAAAGCACAAATCCAACTCTCATACTTACTTGCCTAGGCAGGTACCTGCCTACCTACTGGACCTTAAAAACCAAGACAGAAAAGAAGAATGACCAAAATGCTTACACCACAAATATTATTATATGAATAGATCAAATCAAAGAAGAGCATTATATTAATTCTTGTGAATTCATGTCGCATAGTTGGCTGTTAAAACTCCCGAGTGTTTTGTAAATAAAATGACAAATTCTGCCTACATACAATTATAACGCACACACCGTATCCGCTTCATCCAACAATTTAGACAATACGAGAAAACGAATCGCAGATAAATGACCAACACACACGATTGACTACCTAACCATGACTTAATACTCACATGATGATTGAAACAAAAAAATATCCGAAAATGTTATTCCAGTATCATAGCCCTAATATACTTCGGTTTCGCCTCGTTCTCGTACTTTGCCACACTAAAAAGTGGGAGGTAAAGGAAACAAAAAAGGTAGCAAAGCTACCAGATTACTCTAAAATGAGATGAGACAAGCATATTGTTTGATATACTGCCTGACGTAGAATTATGCAGATATTCAGGGATGTTTGACGAACAGGATGCAACATTATTAAACTGTGCGAAAATAAAGGATAAATATTAAGCGGACATTCAGAAAATGGTACGCTCGAGACATTCCAGTCCACCATGTATCGACTGAAGCTTCCGAAAACGCTGTGTGCTTTAACGTTGCACTTCACGAATCGAGCGATATTTAATGGACACAATTATCACCGAAGATGGTGTTTAGCCTTGTCCATAGATGTATACATTATTGGGAAGAATGGGACGCGTCTCCCACCCAGCACCATCCCCATTTGTCTGGCGTCTTGTGCACCCTTGCGAATGTGTATGGATCGTTTGGAACAAGTGAAGGTCGTTACTTGGGTCATGGGTGTAACCACGGTTTCGAAATTGGGGAGACAATCCAGGGACGCGGTAAGCTTGAGTCGTACTACAAACTGGATAAAACCCGCGCATTCCCCGCTGAGGGCGCTAGTGCGCTCACTATGTATGCCGTTTCGGTCAGTCTCGCCGACGTTTTCGCAAGCACTTACTAAATATGCCTTAGCTGTGCTGCCAAGTGGTGGAAATGTGTGTCAAAATGAAATGACGATTCGCGTAGCGGCCTGTAATGATATGTTTTTGTTGTATTATTTTGACAGTTCAGCACATATATATTTGCTAAACTGATATTATCATAATATATATATTGCTGTAGAACACAACCGAACTGCGCGAATGGCATGAACCTGTCATCTCCATACCTTCAATATGAATAGAGTTTTCGTTCCAGGAAATAAATAAGAACAATACGTGCCTGATATGAATTATGACGACCGAATTTATGGGTAAATTTTAGATTCTCAGACTAGATAATTATAATCCTGTTTTTCAATATATCAATAAATTAACGAATATTCATGTTTTGTGGGTCCTGAGGGAAGTGTCGAACGCCTGTCAGCGTTGCGCTAGCCCCATCTATGCTTACTATAAAATACTTCAGGTTCGACATTATCTGAACCAATATAGGGAACCGACAGGGGCATGGTAGGCACACATGGTGGTATGTTTCACTGACGGATCTTGATTTCGTTACGGGGGTGCGGGCTTATTTTTTATGGGGCGCCTTTTCCATCCGAAGAAGCACCTTCGGGTAAAAGTTCGTTGAGTGTGGGAAATGGGAGGAATGGGTGTAGGAACAGGGGGCAAGGGGCCATGACCCTCCACTTTCTATGAAAGTTTAACATTAATGTTATGGCAATGCATGGAAAGAATGAACTTCAAAATGGATTTCCCCCCTCCCCCACTTTTTGAGACGTTCCTACGCCTCTGAGGGGAAGGATGGGTGCAATCGAGCTTCCCACATGCCGAGGACGTTCTCTATTCGGAGAAGCGTCTCCGGCTGAAAAATGTGTTGAGGATGGAGGGGGTGAAGGAGCATTCAACCTTCACGGAAAGATCGTGCCTTTGCCGAAGGGGGAATAATGCATGGGAAATAAAAAGGAAATAATGCATTATTATGTTTCTTTGTTTAGAGCCTTTACTACCTGAACAAGCAACCATCTATGTCGGAGACCTTCATCGGGTTCCCAAGGGGAGGGAGGAGGGTGGCCGTCCCCTAGGGCCCCGCTGGATCTGTTAGGTAGCTTGATGCAATTAGATGGAGATGTGCCCCGTTGTCATACAAGTGGGTAGAAACAAATGAAAAACGTTGAAAAATAGAACTTCGAAATGGAACACAGATGAACAATTATATGGAAGAAGTTAGGCAGAACTCAGCAATGGTAGAAGAGAACCTTCATGGCGATGCAAATTCATTTAATATGCACCAGAAGCCTGATCAGAAGGGTACGAGTGCCGATACTCGATTCGTACATGTTCCATCATTGTACATTGAGACTGTTGCAAAAATAAATGTTGCCACCCATAGGCCTAGTCATCGGAACATAATTTCGTCGAGGGAGAGGGCGCAGCACATGAAAGCAATAAGCGGGCACAAGTGGATTGGGGGCATACCACTAGTATCTCATGTTATAAGTTTATATTATTTAGAGGTGCAAAGGCCACATGGGGGGGGGGGGTCATGCAAGTGCCCTCACAATGTCATATAAAGCTTCACCCCTGCCACCACGTATTGTCAATTCACTAAGCTGATAATTGCAGTGCCACCTTGTATATCTCATGCAGATGGTGCTACAACCTCCAGGTGTTTTGTCTTGCATACATTTGGAGAAGATTGTATCCGTTGAATTATGACCCTCGCAATGCTGATGACTCCCGAGTGTTAAAGTTGAAAATTGAGAGTGTATTCCAGCTCACCTCACCACACTAACAGACATTTCCTCGGGTAGCACAGGCAAGTCTTTCAACGCCAGATTTAACCCAGATTTTTATCAGTTGATTGTGATATGCTTCCATCGCTCATTCTCGCAAAACGCCTTACTTACCTCGGGACGACGAGAAGAGGGAAATTCAATTTTCCTAAAGAGGAGAACGTTGCTCGGCCTCCAACCAAATGCAACCAGTGTAGCAGACGCAGAAAAAAATGCACTCCTCTTCACCAAATGTATTCCACAAGTTACAAGCATTTACAGACACAAAAGGTAACAGACGCAAACAGAACACATCAGTGCACACGCATATTTCACTGGCGGATCCAGAGGCGGGCGTGCACTGTGTGATCCCGTGCCAGGTCCAGATCGGTGAACGAAAATTTTCATATAACCGAGAAAAGTGCCGCATCGCAAAGGTTCATCCGTACCAACTCCAATCGGCCAAACGCCACCATCACGCCATCCCGCCGTCGGAATGTTTAGCGAAAGGTGTCCCCTGGACAGAAATGCCTTGAGCTGTTCGTGCATATCCTTCACTGCCCTCATCCCTGTTCTGGATCGACGATTCCACGGCAGACAATAATACTAAGCGAAGAATCAAATCAAATCAAGTAATCAAATGTTCGGTGAGAGGCCTCGCCCTCCTCTGTTGCATAAACCCTGGGATCAAGCTGCGAATTGGTCGAAAAGTCTCCCAACAGCTATCTGGATACAATATTCATTTGGTTCTTACGAGTGCTTATTTGCACCAACTTGCAATAATCTCAGAGAAGGGAAAATCGGACGACTCTTACCACCTTCACGCCAGCTTCAATGCTTTCCAGGAAAGACACCTATACACAAAACCATCAAATGTGTGCAACACAAGGCCATCATTGATCCTGCAGCTGGAACGACGTGCTTCGAACATGTGCTAGGCCTGTGTCGAGGCAGTCGCAGCACATTAAGAACATCAAGTGTTATAATAGCGCATGCCAACGACATGCCAGTATACTTTTGTCGTGAAGTGGCCTGTCACAGCCTATAATTAATCTTTGTGAGCCCTCTCTTCAGTTGTGCACAAAATGACACCGCTGTCCCACCACCACCTGCTGTCCCACTGCGGTCGGAGAGGTGGTTGTCGGGCAGCAGCTAATCTCGGCCAACCAGTTGGCACCACTTGCAGGCCCATGCAGCAGATGCTGAAAGCACAAAATATGATTAGACCTTGTTGCCAAATATTCTCCACATTCTGCAAATGGATACAGGTCATTGTATTTGGGCTGGCAGACCAGACACTCTGAATTGTGCTGACAGGTGTGCATTTGGTGCACACAGAATCCCAACTCTGGACCTAGCCCCAGTCAAGGTCATGACAAGGCTGGCCCCATATCACAGCCAGGTAGACCAGCATGGCTGGCCAATGGAGGGGAGCTTCCCATGTGCCTGCTGGCAACACATTCCATATCACCATCAAAATGAGCATACCTCCAGCTGCCAACATCTGACATGAAACACCATCACATAATCAAACCACTTAGGGTGCCACTCAATCACAAAGCAATCAGACAAATATCACACATATCCCCATTGAGATGGGAATGCTCGCCCATTTAGCACAGATCAGGCATATGACACCCCACTCCACCACAATTAAGACATGATGTCCTACAATAAGCTGCAATTGAGATTTTCACACTGTGCTCCTGACTGGGTTTGTGGGATGTGAAGCACCAGTAAAAACAGTGTCTCAATCAGTGCTGTGGCACTGCATTTGAGAGGTTCAGAGATCATTAGCATTCTTTTTAAGGTTTCTGAGTGGAAAGATGTGGTAATATGGTAGCAGGATTAAATATCCAGATTCTACCATCACCTATAGATCATCAATAACTTTCCATCATCATACAAACACCAGTTCCAAATTGGAAATGCTGGAGGCAAACCAAGGAATGTTACTAAACATCAAGACTGCAAAGTATGACAAATGGCTGACAACGCACAGCAGCCATGGACAAAAAATCCAATAGGGAGATCAAATGCACCACCAAACGCAAAACAAACATGAGGTAAAAAAGTCAAGAGGCTTGATCAAGAGGCTTGCTCCCGACGCCGTCTATAGACAGACAGACAGACAGCTCCCGACGCCGTCTATCCCTCGCTCCCGATGCCCTCTATAGACAGACAGACAGACAGCTCCCGACGCCGTCTATCGCTCGCTCCCGACGCCCTCTATAGACAGACAGACAGACAGCTCCCGACGCCGTCTATCGCTCCCCCGCCTCTATCGCTCGCTCCCGACGCCGTCTATAGACAGACCGACAGACAGCTCCCGACGCCGTCTATCGCTCGCTCCCGACGCCGTTTATCACTCGCTCCCGACGCCGTCTATCACTCGCTCCCGACGCCGTCTATAGACAGACAGACAGACAGTTCCCGACTCCGTCTATCGCTCGCTCCGACGCCCTCTATAGACAGAAAGACAGACAGCTCCCGACGCCGACTATCGCTCGCACCCGACGCCGTCTATCGCTTGCTCCCGACGCTGTCTATAGACAGACAGACAGACAGACAGACAGCTCCCGACGCCGTCTATCGCTTGCTGGCCGGCCCGGACGGCTGCACCCGGGCCGTCTATCGCTCGCTCCCCACGCCGTTTATCGCTCGCTCCCGACGCTGTCTATCGCTTGCTCCCTACGCCATCTATCACTCGCTGGCCGGCCCGGGCGGCTGCACCCGGGCCATCTATCGCTCGCTCCGGACGCCGTCTATCGCTCGCTGGCCGGCTCGGACGGCTGCACCCGGGCAGTCCATCGCTCGATCCCGACGCCGTCTATCGCTCGCTCCCGACGCCGTCTATCGCTCGCTCCCGCCGCCGTCTATAGACAGACAGACAGACAGCATCCGACACCGTTTATCGCTCGCTCCCGACGCCGTCTATCACTCGCTACCGACGCCGTCCATCGACAGACAGACAGACAGCTCCCCACGCCGTCTATCGCTCGCTCCCGGCGCCATCTATCGCTCGCTCCCGACGCCGTCTATAGACAGACAGACAGACAGCTCCCGACGCCGTCTATCGCTCGCTCCCGCCGCCGTCTATCGCTCGCTCCCTACGCCGTCTATCGCTCGCTCCCGACGCCGTCTTTAGACAGACAGGCAGCTCCCGACGCCGTCTATCGCTCGCTCCCGGCGCCGTCTATCGCTCGCTCCCAACGCCGTCTATCGCTCGCTACCGACTGCCGTCTATCGCTCGCTCCCGACGCCGTCTATAGACACACGGACAGACAGCTCCCGACGCAGTCTATCGCTCGCTCTAGGCGCCGTCTATCGCTCGCTCCCGACGCCGTCTATCGCTCGCTCCCGACGCCGTCTATAGACAGACAGACAGACAGCTCCCGACGCCGTCTATCGCTCGCTCCCGACGCCGTCTATAGACAGACAGACAGACAGCTCCCGACTCCGTCTATCGCTCGCTCCGACGCCCTCTATAGACAGACAGACAGACAGCTCTCGACGCCGTCTATCACTCGCTCACGACGCCGTCTATCGCTCGCTCCCGACGCCGTCTATACACAGACAGACAGACAGCTCCCGGCGCCGTCTATCGCTCGCTCCCGACGCCGTCTATAGACAGACAAACAGATAGCTCCCGACGCCGTCTATCGCGCGCTCCCGACGCCGTCTATCGCTCGCTCCCGACGCCGTCTATAGACAGACAGACAGACAGACAGCTCCCGACACCGTCCATAGACAGACAGACAGACAGCTGCCGACGCCGTCTATCGCTCGCTACCGACGCCGTCTATCGCTCGCTCCCGACGCCGTCTATATACAGACCGACAAACAGCTCCCGACGCCGTCTATCGCTCGCTCACGTCGACGTCAATCGCTCGCTCCCGACGCCGTCTATAGCCAGACAGACAGACAGCTCCGGACGCCGTCCATAGACAGACAGACAAACAGCTCCCGACGCCCTCTATCGCTCGCTACCGTCGACGTCAATCGCTCGCTCCCGACGCCGTCTATAGACAGACAGACAGACCGCACACGACGACGTCTATCGCTCGTTCCCGGCGCCATCTATCGCTCGCTCTCGACGCCGTCTATAGACAGACACACAGACAGCTCCCGACGCCGTCTATCGCTCGCTCCCGGCGCCGTCTATCGCTCGCTCCCGACGCCGTCTATCGCTCGCTCCCGACTGCCGTCTATCGCTCACTCCCGACGCCGTCTATAGATAAACAGACAGACAGCTCCCGACGCCGTCTATCGCCCGCTCCCGACGCCGTCTATCGCTCGCTCCCAACGCCGTCTGTCGCTCGCTCCCGACGACGTCTATAGACAGACAGACAGACAGACAGCTCCCGACGCCGTCTATAGACAGACAGACAGACAGCTCCCGAGGCCGTCTATCGCTCGTTCCCGACGCCGTCTATAGACATACAGACAGACAGCTCCCGACGCCGTCTATCGCTCGCTTCCGACGCCGTCTATCGCCCACTCCCGACGCCGTCTATAGACAGACTGACAGACAGCTCCCGACGCCGACGATCGCTCGCTCCCCCCGCCGTCTATCGCTCGCTCCCGACACCGTCTTTAGACAGACAGACAGACAGCTCCCGACGTCGTCTACCGCTCGCTCCCGGCGCCGTCTATCTCTCGCTCCCGACGCCGTCTATCGCTCGCTCCCGACGCCATCTATCGCTCGCTCCCGAAGCCGGCTATAGACAGACAGACAGACAGTTCCCGACGCCGTCTATAGACAAACAGACCGATAGCTCCCGACGCCGTCTGTAGACAGACAGACAGACAGCTCCCGACGCCGTCTATCGCTCGCTCCCGACGCCGTCTATAAACAGACATACAGACAGCTCCCGATGCAGTCTATCGCTCGCTCTCATAAACAGACAGACAGACAGCTCCCGACGCCGTCTATCGCTCGCTCCCGACGCCGTCTATAGACAGACAGACAGACAGCTCCCGACGCTGTCTATCGCTCGCTCCCGTCGACGTCAATCGCTCGCTCCCGACGCCGTCTATAGACAGACAGACAGACAGCTCCCGACGCCGTCTATTGCTCGCTCCCGACGCCGTCTCTAGACAGACAGACAGACAGCTCCCGACGCCGTCTATCGCTCCCTCCCGACGCCGTCTATAGACAGACAGACAGACAGCTCCCGACGCCGTCTATCGCTCGATCCCGACGCCATCTCTAGACAGACAGACAGACAGCTCCCGACGCCGTCTATCGCTCGCTCCCGACGCCGTCTATAGACAGACAGACAGACAGCTCCCGACGCCGTCTATCGCTCGCTCCCGACGCCGTCTATCGCTCGCTCCCGACGCCGTCTATAGACAGACAGACAGACAGCTCCCGACGCCGTCTATCGCTCGCTCCCGACGCCGTCTATAGACAGACAGACAGACAGCTCCCCACGCCGTCTATCGCTCGATCCCGACTGCCGTCTATCGCTCGCTCTCGACGCCGTCTATATACAGACAGACAGACAGCTCCCGACTGTCGTCTATCGCTCGATCCCGACTGCCGTCTATCGCTCGCTCTCGACGCCGTCTATATACAGACAGACAAACAGCCCCCGACGCCGTCTATCGCAGACCGACGCCGTCTATACGACAACAGCCGTCTATCGCCCGACTGCCGTCTATCGCTCGCTCCCGACGCCGTCTATATACAGACAGACAAACAGCCCCCGCACGCCGTCTATCGCTCGATCCCGACTGCCGTCTATCGCTCGCTCCCGACGCCGTCTATATACAGACAGACAAACAGCCCCCCACGCCGTCTATCGCTCGATCCCGACTGCCGTCTATCGCTCGCTCCCGACGCCGTCTATATACAGACAGACAAACAGCCCCCCACGCCGTCTATCGCTCGATCCCGACTGCCGTCTATCGCTCGCTCCCGACGCCGTCTATATACAGACAGACAAACAGCCGCCCACGCCGTCTATCGCTCGATCCCGACTGCCGTCTATCGCTCGCTCCCGACGCCGTCTATATACAGACAGACAAACAGCCGCCCACGCCGTCTATCGCTCGATCCCGACTGCCGTCTATCGCTCGCTCCCGACGCCGTCTATATACAGACAGACAAACAGCCCCACGCCCGTCGAGCGAGCGACCGGCGGCCGGCGCGCCAGCGGAGCGCCGCGATAGACGGCCAGCGAGCGATAGACGGCAGCCGGGGACAGCGACCGGCGGCCGCCGATCGGCGAGCGCCGGACGGCCCGGGTGCCGGGTGCCCGGGGTGCTCGGGCTGCGGCCAGCGAGCGATAGACGGCAGCCGGGAGCGCACAGCGACCGGCGGCCGTCTATCGGCGAGCGCCGGACGGCCCGGGTGCCGGGTGCCCGGGGTGCTCGGGCTGCGGCCAGCGAGCGATAGACGGCAGCCGGGAGCGGCAGCGACCGGCGGCCGTCTATCGGCGAGCGCCGGACGGCCCGGGTGCCGGGTGCCCGGGGTGCTCGGGCTGCGGCCAGCGAGCGATAGACGGCAGCCGGGAGCGCGACCGGCGCGGGCAGCAGGAGAGGCAGCCGGCGGCGGACCGGCGGCCGTCTATCGGCGAGCGCCGGACGGCCCGGGTGCCGGGTGCCCGGGGTGCTCGGGCTGCGGCCAGCGAGCGATAGACGGCAGCCGGGAGCGGCAGCGACCGGCGGCCGTCTATCGGCGAGCGCCGGACGGCCCGGGTGCCGGGTGCCCGGGGTGCTCGGGCTGCGGCCAGCGAGCGATAGACGGCAGCCGGGAGCGGCAGCGACCCGGCCGGCGGCCGGTCTATCGGCTTGGACTTGGACTTGGACTTGGACTTGGACTTGGACTTGGACAAGTAGAACCTTAAATTCTTTCGGTACAAAGCTTTCAATATTTTCCCATCCGACCAGGCAACAAGACGTCCGACCAGATCCCGGCCACCTTCTCCCTCCCCTCTCATGTGGAATTGAAATACCGCCGAACCCGACCCGCAGTACGTGTCGCGTTCAAAGGCGGCATAAAAAAAACACCATCAGCCTCGCATGTGGGCCAAAACAGAAGGTTGGGTCCCCATCCAGTTGTGAGGTCGTTGGCCCGGTGAAAGTTATAGACCCCGGCATACCGTCCTGACGGCCAGAGGCGATTTCACAACATACACGGCCTAAAGGGAATACAAAAATGCACTCCCACGAATCAAGAAAAACAACACAATCCGGAGCCCTGTGAGTGGCCAAAGGAGTGGAGGAGACGGGTCAAATCGAATCGAAGAAAACCGGAAGGCACAGAGAAAACGCTCGCTCTGAGACCCTCTCGCTCGATCTCGCTCTCGCTCGGGGACACTCACTCAGTCAGTCTCTCACGCACGGACGGAGCTCAGGCAGCGTCGAGACGACCGAAGAGGCCCGCCGAGCAACAAACATGTCAGTGCCATCGGTCTGCCATGACTTCCTTCTTCCAAACCGGTATATTTCCAATCACAGCTACTTTCCCCTCAACCTAATTCACTGTTGAATGGAGCGACACGTATTAAATGGGGGGGGGGGGCAATTACACTATGTGATGTGTGCGGTATGTGTGACACGGCCGGTGGCGCCTACGTCGCACGCCTAGCATAGAAGGTCAGAGTATGTAGGTATGCATGAGGAAGAAGTATGTCGCGTGCAAGAATGCAGAGGTGGGAGTTTGCGAGTAGTGTGTGTGTAAGCAGTGCGTGGGCGTAATGTGATGCGGTGTATATAAATATAAATATATTAGATTATGCATAGAAATACTGTGGTGGCCTTAGCAGAGACACGGAGCAGTTACCCAGCCATTGACGGGCAGGATTAGCGGTGAAAGGGAATACTTGGGATAAAGAAAGGTGGCATAGTTTGAAATAACGAGCAGGGGTACTATGCACACATCGGATCGTCACATCCTCTTCGGATCCACCTTGGGCTGGCGACAGGCTGCATATAATGTATGCATGTATGTGCATGTATCTGTATGTATCTGTACGTGATGTATCTTTGTATGATGGAGAGTTCGGCGCGTAAATCTGCTCCGAAAAATGGCGGGCACGCCGTGCGTCGGCGCCGCGCAGCTGGAGCAGCTGCGACGCATCAGCTGGGCGCGCGTGATCTGCTACAACGTCGACACCATCTCCGTCGTCCAGCCGGACGACTTCGTCGCCCAGTCGGAGACCAACAAGCTGACGCCCTGCGACGACATTCCCGCCGTTGGCCTGGGCTTCTGGCGCAGTGACACCTGAGCGGCGGGGGGGCGGGGGGTGATGGCGTCCAGATGTGCGACTGGTGGAAGAATGCATGGGGAGGCGAAGGGACACGCCAGAGAGGAGTGCAGAATGTATGAATGTACGGAGACGCGAAGGGAACGCGTGGGAAGCCAACGATGGGTGCGGGGATGCGGGAATGTACGGAGACGCGAAGGAAACGCGTGGGGAGCCAACGATGGGTGCAGGAATGTGGGAATGTACGGTGACGCGAAGGAAACGCGAGGGGAGCCAACGATGGGTGCAGGAATGTGGGAATGTATGCGGAGGCGAAGGAATGCGCGAGGGTAGCCAGCGATGGGTGCAGGAATGCAGGAATGCATGGAATCCAGGAGGAATGCATGGAATTCGTGAGGGGTGCAGGCATGGGAAACAAGAATATGCAGGGGGAGCCAATGAGGGTGGAGGGATGCGTGAAGGAAGGGGATACGTGATACGGAAGAGAATGTGAAGTGAAGTGGAGACTGTGCCAAGCAGCCGAAAGTAATGTCTGCTTGACACCGGGATACGTGGACAGTGCGTGTGGTATGTTCGTATTTAAGTAACTGACGGAGAAAGAGAGAGTATAGAAAAGCTATCAGGCACAACATATGGCATGGGAAGACGGTGGCAGGTATGAGGTAAGTATAGAGGAGACGAAGCCGCGCTGCGGCATTCATGAAAGGCAGTGTGAAGAAGGAACGGTACATCGACAGGAAGCTATGAGAGGAAGAACATGAACGGGAAGCTGGGCGAGGAAGCATATGATCAAGAAGCTTGGCAATGAAAAACATGATCGGGAAGCTGGGTGAGGAAGACCGACAGCAATAGACCTGGTGCAGAGCAGTGTCTGGTGCAGAGCGGCGGGTAAAGAGGAAACGTTAGTTATGTCTAGATGTAGTGATCCAGGTCTAAATGTTGATGCCAGAGCTCGGACTTGTCACTGCACACTGGTGATGAGGGGATTCCAGAGTTCGGGCTCGAGACAGAAGCGGCACCGAGATACACAGAGGACGGGCATGATCAGCTGTCTGTTGCAGCTGTCTGCTGCAGCTGTCCGCTGCGCCTGTCTGTTGCAGCTGTCTGCTGCGGCTTTCTGTTCCAGCTGTCTGCTGCAGCTGGTGCTGCAGCGATACGTAGCACTGGTTGCATGTGCATGCTGTGACGCGATAAAAAAATGGAGCAGACTTTGAAAGGTTCGGAAGGCAATAATTGCATGAAGAGTTAATTCATTGCATGCTATTTATATGGAAGGCAATAATTACACTGGCAGTTCGTACGCCTCGAATGAGCTGGAATGCGCCTGAAATCTCGCTTCATTTTGCGAAAACGATGTCGGCAGGTTGAATAGTGAATTGTTTGTGCTGTTGACACAAGTTTCTCACGGTTAGCACAACACGTGGGAACAGCACGTCGCTTTTTCTACGACTTTTTTCGCAGACGACTCGCATAATTTCACAACGCATGGCGAACAAACCTCTCGCATACGTCGTTCATTTCCTCAGCGATTCTATATTATAAATCATACCACACTATGTAACGATGCAATTGACGACATTTTCACAGCACAACTAATGTATCCAGACACGCCCACGATAGCAACCAGCGCCAGGGGACTCTAAGCAAGATCACGCAATCAAGATCCAGCAAGCAAGATGAACAACATAGCGATAATGTCGCGAACTATTGCAATGGTGACAATAATATCAAGTCTCTTGCTCGTGCCTATTAATGCATTACTCTCGAACAGTATCCTTAAATAACTCCCCGGAATGCAGCTGATGCATTTTTAGACGCGCCGAGTGCCACACTGATGCTTATGTCAGCACTGACTTTCCACAGATGCCAAAGTAACTGGTATTTGGGACTGGAACATGTGTCGCTGATTATGATATATGATACAGCATTACGGTTTCGTCGAGCAGGGCAGCGACAAACATACGTCCAAGATTGAGAGGTGCTCGTCTATACACAGCTTCGTTGCAAATGCAGCCTGCGTTTAACTTCTGGACAATGTCCCGCTCTAAAAGCGAGTGCCAACAATCTTCAGGTCAACCTTCGCAACCAACGACAGGCATGCTAAGCAAACAAAGCTGCCAAAGTTTGTTTGTATCGTTAAATCAATGGATAACCGGAGCACTGGGGCACAAATTGTTCCAAATGTCGCGTGAAAGGGGGGGAATCTCACTGTTAATGCTCCTATCCGCAACAGCCAATCGCAGCCGCCCGCCTATCAAACCAACCAATCACCGCTGCACGCCTACCCGCACCGACCAATAGCAGCGCGTTCAGTATTTCGCATTGAATTACCACATTGTCGTTGTCAATGTGGCCGGTGTGCATGTCATGGAGTCGGCTCCTCCCAGTACGACAGGTCGACGACAGGTAGCGTAACACTGCCGCACGGTTGTGGAAGGTTGTCGCTAGATGGCAACAGCATCGGCCGCGGCTGTACTTCCCTCACGTTGTCTGAGGTGTCGCAGAGCACGCGAGCCAGGTTTGTTTTCCGCAGCTGTTGCAGCTGCTCTGGAAACGTCGGTCCGCCACGTCAGATCACGTCATGTCAGGTCACGTCACGTCAGGCAACGTCATGCCAGGTCAGGTCAGGTCACGTCAATTTACGTCACGTCATATCACGTTACGTCAGTTCAGGTCACGTCACGTCACGTCAGGTCATGCCACGTCATGCCAGATCGCGTCAGGTAATGTCAGGTCACGTCAGGTCACGTCATTCCACGTCAGGTCACGTTACGTCAGATAATGTCAGGTCAGGTCACGTCATGTTAGGTCACGTCATCTCAGGTCACATCATGTCAGGCCACGTCATGTCCGGTCACGTCTTGTCAGGCTGGCTCCAGCTGGACCAAGTCCGATCAATTTTGTTCGCCATTCACTTCAGTTCGAATTCGGTGTGAAAATAGTGGCTGACAACCCGCATCACGTGGTAGCAAATAATGCCTAAATGCGTGGAAGAAAATGTATGACATGAAATGGCAAAAATGTAAAATGAAGTACCCCAGCTCCGATTGGTTTGAGAATGAACAGTGCACCAAATGACGCATTGTCATTTGCGGCTCGGACTGGTTTTGAGAAACTTAATGCTGAAATATGCATCGGTGGTACATACATCTCTGTCTGGCGGCGCGCGAAGTTGCAACATCACCTCGGTGGTGATCCCACTCACACATAGTGGACGTATCGTGGCACAACATACACATACCCCGTCAGCTAGGGTCGGCACGACCCAGGGCTCGCCCTCCAGTGCGGCACGAGCCGAAATGATTCAGAGAGTAACATTCAGAGATTAACATTCAGGGAACCCATCGCTCTGGACCCATCACCCAGCTCAACCATCCAGCTCAACCATCCAGCTCAACCATCCAGCTCATGCCCCATCACTCAACCCAACCATCCAGCTCAACCATCGCTCAGGCATCACTCAACTCAACCATCTAGCTCAACCATCCAGCTCAGCCATCCAGCTCAACCATCGCCCAGGCCCCATCACTCACCTCAACCGGTGGTTGTTGGTTTTACGACACGTCGACTGTTGAGTCATGTAGCGTCGGCAATATCTCACGCCGATTGGATGCGGGCGAAAAGTAGCGACATGTGAGACTCGAACCCACAATCATTCGATTGTGAGACGGGCAACCTACCCCTGGACTACTCGTCCCTACGTCCATCTCAGCCATCAAGCTCAACCATCCAGCTCAACCATCCAGCTCAACCATCCAGCTCAACCATCGCTCCGGCCCCGCCAAAGCCCCACTCGTCAGACCGTTCACGCACCGGGAGTGAAGCGCAGCCGCGGGTCGGCCGTCTCGTACCAGAACCGGTCGCCGGTCTTCAGCCGCACGAATTGGTCAGTCAGCAGGCAGGCGAAGGTCGGCCCGACCACGGCGCCATCTATCGGCGCCTCCAGCAACCAGCCCACGTATAAGTCGACGTGGTCCACCGATCTGTCGAGGCGCACGCGGTTAGGCGAGCGGGCGATTTACCACTTGCTACTCGGTGAACGGAAGCGATTTGAAGAGAACAGCGAACGCGCCTCCGAATGGTCGATCGCGTTTTTGTAAGCTGCTTTCACCGCTGCTTGCATTCTATCTCCATCTGCATTGCGACGCCCTCAGCTCGCCGATTCACTAGTGTAGTGATTCTTATTTTGTATTCCCATATTATTATGATATTCCATGCCTTACAAAGCACCTCCAAAATAGCACGCATGATATGGTATATGTTAGAATATATAGTGGTGATCTGTTTTATCTTGGCATATATTGTGGTGACCTTTGATAACTTGACATATTTTAGCGAATTTTTAGCCGATATTTTAACATGTACATATATATATATATATATATATATATATATATATATATATATATTATAGTACGTACGTTTTGGTATATTTCACAGTATTATATCGCTCCTACTATAGGACTCATGCCGTCTGCTTATGCCTCAACTCAAGCTTACACCTCACACGTCTCCACGGGTCCGGCGTCGCCTCACCTGTACACCGTCTGCAGCTGGTCCACCTGGCCGGGCTGGCGCACCAGCCGGCGCAGGTGTGCGAAGCTGGCGGCCGGCGGCAGGCCGCACGCGCGCCGCCACACGTTGTAGGCCGGCAGGCCGTGGTCGCGGCCACGCTGCACGTTTATTGCGCCAAGGTGGAGCCCGACCGGCGCCCCGTCGCGACGGGGCCGACGCGTCGGCCTCGAACAGGTGCGCCGCAATCTGGTGACAGGTGGTACGTGGTCTGCTGACAGGTGGGCCGTGGTCTGTTGACAGGTGGGCCACGGTCTGTTGACAGGTGGCCCGAGGTGTATTGACAGGTGCGCCGTAATCTGTTGACAAGCGGACCGTGGTCTATTGACAGGTGGTCCGTGGTCTGTTGGCAGGCGGACTGCGGTCTGTTGACAGGCGGACCGTGGTCTGTTGACAGGCGGACCGTGGTCTGTTGACAGACCGTGCTGTTGACAGATCCGTGATCTGTTGACATGTGGAGGTGGATGTTGACAGATGGACCGTGGTCTGTTGACAGGTGTGTCGTGGTTTGTTGAACGGTGAGGCATGGTCTATTGGCAGGTGGTCCGTGGTCTGTTGACAGGCATGCCGTGGTATGCTGACATGTGTGTCCTGGTATGTTGATAAGTGAGGATGGTCTGTTGACAGGCGTGTCGTAGTCTGTTGACAGGCATGCTGTGGTATGTTGACATGTGTGGCATGGTATGTTGACAGGTTTGTCGTGGTCTGCTGACATGTGGGTGTGGTCTGTCGCCAGGTGAGTCAGGCTGTGCTGCCAGATGGTTAGCGGTCTGCTGACAGGTGATCCCTGGTCTGTTGACGCATGGCTTTAGGATAGATTGGCTGTGGTCTGTTGACAGGTGGGCGCGGTCTGTTGGCGAACCGACCGTGACCAGTCAGTAAATGGTCAACGACCATTTACGACAACAAAAATTCAGCATGACAAGGGCACTACGACCGGGAACTTCTCCACCAAAAAAGCAGCACCACACAGCAAGCAGCACCAGCTCCACCAGCTCGCGACGCGACACGACCTGTGCTGACCTGGGAGGTCAGGTGACCGTCGACGGCTCTGCTGCACGAGCTCAGCTGGCCGAGCACCAGGTTGTCCAGCTGGGTCGGCTGGTACAGCCGCGTCGGGTTGAAGTAGAAGCGGTGCAGCTGCGTGAAGCTCTTCGTCTTGCCGAACGGGCCCAGCAGTTTGATCAGGCCCTGAGACGACGTGAGCCAGGGTATCAAGGCAATGGTGATGGAAGATAATATAAAGCCGCCCAGTTGGGAACACGGGGTCGGGTGGCACCCAGGGTGTTGATTTCTGCGATTTTTTTTGTGGGGGGGGGGCGCAAAATAAATGAAGGCAATGGGCAACCCTAAAAACCAAACCAAATCAAACCAAACCAAACCAATCCAAACTAAACCGAACCTGATCGAGCCTAACTTAACGTAACCTGCCCAAACCTAACCAACCTACCTAACACAGCACAGCCTATCATTGCCTAACCCACAGAGGCTTCATAACACAAAACCTATGAACGTTCGCTTGCCAAAGCCTACGGATATTCGACTCTGTTTCTTATGACGGCATACAAAATGAACGTCCCTGCTTCGTCCCGGCAAAGCGTGAAAGATGATCATATTCCTCCACTGAAGCCGATAGGTATCCATCTTTGAGTGAAGGACCGTTTGATATTCCACTTTTATTAGTGGACGGCCTTGTTTTTGCTGATTAGTGGATGATTTTTCTGGTCTTTATGTAACAACGTATGCGCCCAACAATTTGGTTGTTATCGTCTTCGTCATTCGTCACTCGGAAGTGGCCCAGTCAAACCCAATGCACGCTCCTCAATGTCACGTAGTGCACACAACTTCACTGAGGATACCCACAACGGCTGTCCGTGTGGGGAGCAGGTGCATACCTTCCTTGGCATGACATGTCTTGTACCTGGATCTGATTATTATGTCACACACCTGAGTCTGGCTACTACGTCACACACCTAGATCTGACTATTACCTCACACACCTGGATCCGCCTATGACGCCACACACCTGGATCGGGCTATGATGTCGCACACCTGGATCGGGCTATCACCTCACGCAACTGGATGCGCCTATGATGTGTCACACACCTGGATCGGGCTATGACGTCACACACCTGGATCTGACTGTCCGAAGCGGAAAGCGGCCGTGGCGAACACGTTGGCTATGGCGGGGTCGATAGCATCAGAGTAGCCGGTGAAGTAGCCGCTGGTGGCGGGCGTCAGGCCGGCTACGGTAACCAGTTCGGCACCTGAGGTAGCCGCAGACAGTCATGGTCGGGGCGGTGTAGCAGGGTGGGGATACAGTCATGGTGGTCTTCTTTTTGAACTCGCCAGGAACGAATTAAGGATGGAGAGGACAGGTCGCGACAAAAAAAACAGAAGTACACTGGAAGTACACAAAAACAACGTACATACACCACGGAATGTAGGAGGGCCAGCTACTGTAAGAGGACCGGTTGCCCGCCTACCTGGGAGACATGAGAGGGGCGATGTCCTCCAACAATACCAAGAGAATACGTATGGGTGTCGCCACGGCAATTGGTGGGGGGATGCCTCGTGATATTTAACATCATGCATGTGGCATTACATGGAAAACTCGACCTATAAACCCTCTGCTACCCTCTATCCAACAGGAAAAAGACAGAAAATTTGCATGCACTCGGCTTCAACCATGAACCAAAAGCCATGCGAGAGCGTCCATCTGGTAATCTTTTCCCAGTATTCACCTACTCGTATCCCCGTTGGATGACCTGAGGGAGAGCATGCCTACTGAGCAGCAGGAGAACTTGTGGTCGTGATCCCGGTACTCGTATTCCAGTGGGATGCCCCGAGGAGAGCATGTCTACCGAGTAGCAGGAGGCACCCGTTGGCCATGATCCCAGAATTCGTAACCCAGTTGGATGTCCTGAGGGACAGCATGCCTACCGAGCAACAGTGGTAGGCACTCATCGGCTGTGATCACAGCATTCACAGTATCTATTCATCCACAGTATCCATCCACAATATAGTAACTATTCTATCGGTATTTCAGTGGGATGTCCTGAGCGAGCACGCCTACCGAGCAGCAGCGGCAGGTACTCCACGCCGTGCTAGTGAACCATTGCCACGGTGATGCGGCGACTCTCCTGAACAGCCGCTCGTCGTCCCATTGCGGGTTGAGCTCGGCCAGCTCGGCCGCCACCAGGTTGTGCTGGCGCACCCACAGGGTGTGGGCGACCGTCGGCAGCGAGATCACTCGTTCACTCATAGTCGCCTGCCGGCGGGCCTACGCTAAAGTAAGGTCAGTGGTCGCCGTGGCTCCATGATGGGGTTCGGCCAGGCTGGGGTCCGAGGGTCACTATAGCTCCGGTGGGTTTGGCCGTGATGGGGGTCAGGAGTCATCATGGCGCCGGTGGAGTTCGACGCTTCCCGGCAGAAACCCGCGCTCTTCAAGGGTCAAGGGTCAGGAGGTCGCCGGGGACGTGGGCAGCGGGAAGGCTTTGAGGATCATTCGGCTTTATGATTATAAGCGAGCAGGTAGTGTTGTTCGCCCTGCATAGATTGGACCAGCGTTGAGGGTTTCCCAAGTCACGCCAGGGAAGCCACAGTTTCCCCGCAGGCTTTTCGAATACACCATATGACTGCTCTGTGTTTGCAGGTTGCCCTACCGATGTGGGTACTTTTAAGCTGCCGTGATTC
>JAOTOM010002299.1:0-97540 GCA_034440615.1 Ashinkailepas kermadecensis | reverse complement strand
GTAACTTTCAGCACGTGCCACGTGTCCGGCGTGCACCCACGACAACGAAACTCGTCACAGCACATCACATCGATTGGCTGTCGCGTGCGAAAATTTCAAGCACGTGCGACCCATAGTCCAACCTGCACACAATGGCACTCGACGCAAGGACAAAAGACGACAGACAGACAAACAGACAGACAGACGAAGTTTTTTACTCAAATAGTATAGTAGACAAGCGCCTTTGGCCCTTGCTCCGCTGGGGTAGGACGAAAATTTGGCGTTGGTTTCATTTGAATCGGTCACATGGTTCGGCGGCTATGCCCATTTGAACGTAACGTTGATTCATTTATCTGCACCCGAATATTTATATTTACAGAATCTCTCCGGCGGAGATGTCCCCGCCGAGAATGCCCGCGCCGGCCAGGTATTTTTCCATTGTTCAGGCGATAGCGTGGGAAGCCCCGCTCAAGCCGCCACATTGTGAAGCGCAATTTCCCGGCGAAAATGTCGCCTCGTAATGATTGCTGGAATCAACGATTGCAACCAAACTATTCACGATGTGGGAAATCCGAAGGAGTCGTGGGCATCACACAGCTTGGGGCTATCTGCGCATGCAACATACTCCGCGAAATGTCATCGAACAGTGGTGTGGGGACAGTGTAAATCGGAAGTTTTTTTCACGGACCGGAGAAACACGTGCAGCCCGCTTAACGATGACAGGGCGCGCACACACTGCAGCCCATGATAGTCATGGGAAAACGGTAGCCGGTGCATCCCCTCAGGTGGTGAAGTTGACGGCATCCCGCCAAGTTGAGCCGTTTCCGAGAACCAGACCCAATCGTGAAAAACGCTTACAAACGTCACTTTCGCTTTTCAAACCCCTCGCGTGCGTGTGTTAATGGCTGCCGTGGCGATGTTTGCAATTGTCGTGGCAACACTAAGGTACTTGTTTGGTGTCGATCGGTCCATTGGTTGTCGAGATATGGTGGTGTGGATCCCGTCGATCGGGAGCGCTACAATTGATGCAAAAATAACCCCGTTAATTGCCTTACCCCTTCAATTGCCATACCCCGTTAATTGCCGGACCGGTGAATTGCCATACCCCGTCAATTGCCATACCCCGTCAATTGCCAAACCCGTCAATTACCATACCACGTCAATTGCCAAACCCCGTCAATTGCCAAACCCCATCAATTACCATACTCCGTCAATTGCCAAACCCCGTCAATTGCCATACCCAGTCAGTTGCCATACCCCGTAAATTGCCATACCCCGGCAATTGCCATAACCCGTCAGTTGCAGGACCCGTCAATTGACATAACCAGTCAATTTCCGACCCCCGTCAATTGCCGGACCCGTCAATTTCCATACCCCGTCAATTGCCATACCCCATCAATTGCCATAACCCGTCAATTGCTGCTGGACCCCGTCAATTGCCCTACCCCGTCAATTGCCCCTACCCTGTCAATGGCTGTACGCCGTCAAATGCCTTGCCCCGTCAATTGCCATACCCCGTTAATTGCCATACACCGTCAAGTGCCATACCCCGTCAATTGCCATACCCCGTCAATTGCCATACCCCGACAATTGCCATACCCTGTCAGTTGCCATACCACGTCAATTTCCATACCCCGTCAATTGCTTTACCCCGTCAATTGCCATACCCCGTCAATTGCCATACCACGTCAATTGCCATACCCCGTCCATTGCCATACCCCGTCAATTGCCATACTCCGTCAGTTGCCATACCCGTCAATTGCATAGCCCGCCAATTGCCGGACACGTCAAATGCCATACCCCGTAAAATGCCATGCCCCGTCAATTGTCGGATCCCGCCAATTGCCATATGCCATGTCAAATGCCATACCCCGTCAATTGCTGGACCCCGTCAATTGCCATACCCGTCAATGGCCGTACGCCGTCAAATGCCTTACCCCGTCAATTGTCATACCCTTTAATTGCTATACGATAGCGTGGGACGCAGCGCTCAAGCCGCCACATTGTGAAACGCAAGTTCCGGCGAAAAATGTCGCCTGTTAATGGTTGCGGGCATCGACGATTGCAACCAAACTAATTGCGATGGGGAAAATCCGAAGGAACTGTGGGCATCACAAAGCTTGGGGCTATCTGCGCATGCAACTTTCTCCGCGAAATGTCATCAGATAGTGGTGTGGGGACAGTGTAAAGCGCAGTCTTTTTCACAGACCGAAACACGTGTAGCCCGTGTGACGATGACGGCGCGCGTACACACTGCAGCCCATTGGTTTCATGTGAATCGGTCACATGGTTCGGCGGCTATGCTATATTTAACGTAACGTTGATACATTTCTTGCTCCCGAATATTTTTATTGAAAAAGAAATATCCCCGGCGGATGTCCCCGCCGCGAATGCCCGCGCCGGCTCGGTATATTTCCATTGTTCAGGCGATAGCGTGTGACTCGGAGCCGAGGAAACTCACGTGTTGAAGCGCAAGTTGCCAGCGAAAAATATCATCTGGTAAGGGTTGCGGGCATCGAGAATTGCAACCAAACTATTTGCGATGGGAAAAATCTGAAGGAACCGTGGGCATTACATAGCTTGGGGCTATCTGCGCATGCAACTTTCTCCGCGAAATATCATCGGACAGTGGTGTGGGGTCAGTCAAAAGCGGAAGCTTTTTGACGGACCGAAACACGTGCAGACCGTGTGGCGATTACGGCGCGCGCACACACTGCAGCCCACCATAGTCTATGGGAAAATGGTAGCCGGTACATCCGTCCAGGTGGTGAAAGTGACGGCGAGTTGCCAAGTTGAGCCGTTTCCGAGAACTAAATCCAATCGTGAAAAACCCTTAGAAACGTCACTTCCGCTTTTCACACTCCCCTCGCGCGCGCGTGAGGGGTAACCCGTAATCTGTTGCCGTAGCGATGTTGGCAATTGACGTGGCAACACTAAGGTGTTTGTTTCGTGTCGATCGGCCCACAGGTTGTTGAGATATGGCGTTATGAATCGAGTCAATCTGGAGCGCTAAAATTGGTGAAAAAGTCCCCGTTTTACGTGCTATTCCTATGGGCGACCGTCGACCCGTTCTCTCAGGACGCCCGTGACGCTCACGCGCAGCACGTTGACCCATTCGTGACGAAATGTCGTCCAGCGGATAGCCAACATTTGGGGCTTTCAGGTGATATCAGCCATATTTCCGTAGCTTTGTTGTGAGCCGTCCCAGGTGCCAATATGCTCACGTCTCGTCCGCCGCATGCGATTTCCGAAATCACGTGTTAAACCAATGAGGGGGTAGTGCCAACTTTCAGCACGTGCCACGTGCCCGGCATGTACCACACGACAACGAAACTCGGCAAAGCACGTCACACATCGATTGTCTGTCGGTTATGAAAATTTCAATCACGTGCCACCCAAAGTCGAACCTACACACCATGGCACTCGACGCAAGGACAAAAGACGACAGACAGACAGACAGACAAACAGACAAACTTTTAAGTGCTCCGTGTCTGTCTGCGTCTGCGCCGTGTCTGTCGCGTCGGAGATGTATCATAACCTCCACAGTTAATAACCTCCACAGTTCATAACCTCCACAAATTCAATATACCCGAAGCGCTCGTAACCTCCACAGGTCATAACCTCCACAGCTCACAACCTCCACAACTACGAAGCGCTCATAACCTCCACAGCTCACAACCTCCACAAGTCCGCAGCGTTCATAACCTCCACAGGTCATAACCTCCACAACTCTAAGCGGTCGTAACCTCCACAGCTCGTAACCTCCACAACTGCGAAGCGCTCATAACCTCCACAGCTCACAACCTCCACAAGTCCGCAGCGTTCATAACCTCCACAGCTCATAACCTCCACAACTGCGAAGCGTTCATAACCTCCACAGCTCGCAACCTCCACAGATTCAAGAACTTCATTATTTTCTAGAAGCATCACTTCAGATAGCTATCGATAGGTAGCAGCACGGTCTAGGTATTACAATCATGAGATTGAATGCTGAACCATAGGTAACAATATTTGTCGCCAGATGGCAGGATGATACTATTGAATAGAGCTCGGAAGCCCGCGCATCGACGCGTGGGAAAGCATTGCGTGGCGCAGTGGCAGATGATCGTATATCATTTGCACGTTTTTCGCCCGCAATGTATCGACGCGTGGGAAAATAATGCGACACGCAGTGGCGGATGATCGCATAACCTTTACATGCTATCCGGCCGCAATATGATGCCTTTTCGTGTCCTCGTCACCATAGGCGTAGGAACGTCTAAAAAGTGGGTGGGTCAGGATCAACAGCAGTGACGCACCCAGGAATTTCGCAAAGTACCATGGTTGAGCACTTTTGGATAGATAACCCGATAATTTTAACAGTGAACATACAACTTTTACCGCTAAGATGGGGACCGCTAAAGGAGTGGGGTAGGCCCCTGGGCGCGCCTATGGCTTACAACAACATGCGATACTGAAAAATAACTATCATCACAGCAAAAGTACTTCCAAATTCACACTTCTCGCTGGACTTGGAACTCTTTTCACGACTGATGGATTCTTTTGTAATAATAGGCTTATCTCCCTGGTGCGAGTGAAAGCATTAATATTACTGTTGAAACAAAATTTCTTCAACTTCTGCTATGTGCGTGTGTGTAGGGGTGGGTGCAAGCTCATTACAGCCTCACTAATGGCTAAATTGTGTGCCCTAGTTTCTATGATATAGTACTAAACGTCTTTAAGATGTCACCCGTTGTTCACCGATGTTGATGAGGAGAAAGAATAGAACGCCTGTGCAAATTACCCCGTAAACGAAAATTTCGAAATGGCGGAAAGAAGCGGGGGGCCATTGTGAGTTCACCGATCGATACTTTAGCACAATTCAGATTGTTCTTCATTGAGTTGAGTTCTTCCGCTTAGACATTCTTCGCACCTTCATATTTTCATGGCAAGTTACTAGAATGTGAAGGTGAGAAAGGGTCTGATTTTGTTTAGATTGCCAGATATAGCCATACTTAGTACCTATTATTCGCCCACAGATGCTTCCCAGGCAGCGTTCACCTTACGATTTTGCACTGGCTGCTAGCAAGAACGAAGCTTACTTGCTGGTCCATGGCAAAATAATTATCATGATTGTTGCTGGAGAGGATGAGAAAAGGAAAAACGGGCCATCGCTGGTTGAAGATGCTTTGATCCGGTGTGTGGGAGACCAAGATTGGCAAGCGGACAGGATGGGAAAAACGCAATAAATAATAGTACATGATATTGTGTTCGTCCTCAGGGCCTAACTCCAACACATTGGTGATCAGTCACCTGAAACATTTATGTAGTACACATCGTGCACTTTAGAATATCCGCCACTTGAAACGAAATGCTGCAACTGCATCATGTGGCACCCGCCTGAAACGGAATGAAAGCCTTATTTTTGGGGACCAACAAATCAGTGCAAAATAGCTGACAGAAAGAACACACGGCACCTCATAAAATCATAACTTGTTCAGACTTAAGAGCCGCAAGGGCCAATCCTGAATTCAATTCGATGACTAGCTCTCTTCTTCCCACGTTTTTTGGTGGCTAAGACATCCGGATAACCGCTTAGCTTTCACGCACCTCATCCCTGATTAAATATCAACGCTTCCAGATTGGCTACCGAACTGAGTCTCTAGTTAGGTGTTCTTTTTAACCTTTCCGATTTTTATCTTCGGGTGTGTTTTAACACGCGCCCGGGAGGGCCTCTGAAAATTACGCGTACTGGAGGGGGGGGGGGCGGATTCCGCTCCCCCTAAGATCTCGACTCCTATTAAAGCTGCTGAAACTAAATTCGCAGGGTAGATGGATCCGATAGTGAACTCTATTGTGTGCAAATTTTATGACCTTAGGTCAATATCTTCAAGGTCAAATGTGTTCACATTTGTAAACATTTCCTTGTTTTGCGTGGCTTGGCTTGTCATTGTTATGGATCGCTGTGATTGTGTTTAAATGCTCCACAATGGGCATCAGTGATGTTTTGGACATTACTAATGATGCAATGCAGATGCTAGACACAACATGTGACCTCAGGTCACCTACATAGCAGCACTTTATCAGGTCAGTTACCTGTTCCAGTTACCGGAACCGGGCCGCCCGCCCGACTGCTCCGTCGAGCAGTTCGGCGCAATCGGCTTCGTGAAGAAAGGAATGAAGTACATGAATAAAGTATGGAAACGCAATCGCAATCAGTACAAATGACATACAGTAGTGCATTTATGACAACATTCCAGTTGATCAAGTTTGGTTCCATTAACCTGTCATGAACTTGACCTGACTTGACCTCTGTGATCTAACATGACCTTGAAACTATATAGGATATCAATATACATCAAACAAGTCGCTGGTGTTGCCAAGAACACTTCCCTTTTGCGAATATACGGGAAGCGCACCAGCGCCGATTTTTGTGGTCTGGCGCTATAATTTTTTTTTTTACTTTAACGGCTCCTAACTTGAAAATGTTTCGGTTGATTTCCATTTTTCTTGCTTTAAACGACGCGCCGGTCATTTCTAAGCAGGTACGCAGAACATCGCGTATGTCGACCGGTAAAACCTGCAGTTATGTACAAAAAACCGGAGGCGTGGGCGGATTTCGCCCTCCCCCTCCAGTGCGCGTGTTAAGGCTCAGGCCAATTTTGCAAGGGGCCCGGCACATCTTTGTGACCTCGACTCTTTTTAAAAAGCTTTGTTGCTTTTCGTGCACCGATGCTATTTTTTTAGGTATTGGCGCGTTTTCGCAGACCCCGAAGTGTTCATTTAGTGCCAGGTCTTTTTGTTCCATTTCTAGGATCATGTCGATTTTTTAGGGCCATAGCATATCATCACACTTCATATCCTCATGTGACCTTGTCCAGGTCACATCACGTGCGCGTAAACCTCTCGGTGGATTCTGAGATTCTGATAACCGTTCTCGCACTTGAAGTTTTTGAGGCCTACATGCTGTATCAAACCTTCCTGTGCTTTGAGGGCCCCGTTGTGTCTTGATTCTTTTAGCTCCCGTTTGTATATTTAGAGCAGCAAAGAGTGTTTTAAAGGGATGTCGCTTTTTCCAGACTCGGTACGCTTTGAAGAGCCCGGTGCATTTTCGTCTTCCAGTTTCTTAGGGTCCCTCGGTGTTTATTTGGCGTTCCTCGGTCATATTTGTGCGACCCCTGCACGATATTAGGGGCCCGGTATAATTTCTCGGGATCCCGTATCGACTTTTCGGGCCCAGTCGCGTGGTTCCGGGAGAATCTGACGTCAGTTTTCTGGGCTCGACACAGTTTTTGGTGACTTATTCTGAATTATGTAAAGTCTGAGCCACGGCTTCATTTTTCGGGCCCTCGATGGCATTTTTCGTGTCCCGCCGCGATTTGTCGAGCTCCGGTATGTGTTTCGGTGCCGTATGCGATTTGTTAAGGCATCTGGTGCCATGTTTTGACCAAGGAGCGTATTTTCCGGGCTCGGACATCTTTTCGGAATCTCTGTTTATTTTGGATGGTTCTGGCTTGATTCTTGTCGGTTTCCGATGCGATTTTGGGGCCACGCTGTGCTTATCTAGGGACATTGACGCGAATTTGTGGGAGTCCCGAGGGAATTATTGATGCCTCGACCAGAATTTATGCGACTACCGACAGGAATTTTGGGTCCCATGTGCGACATTTGGGGTGTTTGGCGTTAGTTCACAGGGCGCGTTGTACTTATCTGACACCAGCGCGATTTTAGCGTTCCCCGACGCAAACTTTCGGGCCCGGTGCAAGTTTTTGGTGTCCGCTGTATATATTTACTAGATGCACACTAACCCCACTGCCATGTTGGTCTGTTCAAAATCGATCCAAGCCACTACGTTCATCATTGGGTACGCATCCTAACCTGGCCTAGCCTAGCATAGCTTAGCCTAACCCAACCTAACCTAAACTAACCTAACTAAACCTAACCAAACCTAACCAAACCAAACAAAACCTAACCAAACCTAGCCAGACCTAACCAAACCTAGCCAAACCTATCCAAACATAACCAAATATATCCAAACCTAATCTAACTTAAACGAACCTAAACAAACCTAACCCAACATAATCAATCCTAACCTAACCAAACCTAATAAAACCGAACCAATCCTAAACGAAATATAACCAAATCGAACCGAACCTTAACGAAACCTAGCCAAACTTAGCCAAACCTAACCAAACCTAACCTAATATGACCTGACCCGACCTAACCCTAGCAGACCTCATTTAATCCTACCCTGTCCATTAAATTGACCTACGCTGCTCTTTTGCCCTACACTCCATACCCTGCTTCTCATGTTCGTATGTAAATATGACCGATACCAGAGATTGAGTGATGATTAAAATACTTCGTCAATATTGGTATACGGCCTGATACATAAAACATATACACTACAAATCCTGTGCGTAAGATGGCTCTTTATATGTACTCTGTCTCGGAAGAATGGTCATGCCATACATATATCACAACGATGTGTGGCTCTATTTTGCTTAATATGGGCATTTGGTTACTTTATATAGTCGTCCTTACCCTAACATTCCCTAGCCTAGCATGGCCTTACCAAAGCAGACCTGATTTGATCTGACCTAACCCTGCTCTTTCCTAACTTCATTTTCATACACGCAATAACACAGCTGTACTGCCCTGCATACACCATAAGTTATAATCACTTATATAAAATCCTTCCCACGGTAGATTGACTAGCGTGGTAGCACGTGCGACCTGTATAATTTTCAACCCATGAAGTTCGCTCAAGAAAACCCACTGATTCATCTATGCAATGAGCCGGTTGAGAAGGCGGAAAATGATGTTTGGTAATGCTTCAGGGCAGCCTTGATTGTAGAGAAAGTTGCTTCGATTTGCAAAATTTAAAGGTATCGTATGAATCACAACCGTTTAAGCTATGCGTGTATACTACTTTGTATCCAAAATGTTGTCCAACCGAGATGCTGATGGGGTGGAAAGCAGAGCTTGTTTTGCTGGTCACGACACTTGTCACTCTCGTCGCGATGGCTGACCCCTGGCACACGGTAGGTGCCGATGGTCAAAGGGAAAAGTCTAGCCAGTACATGGACCTGGGTAATGCAAACAACGGCGTACCGTGACTTTTATCCGTTTCACAGTACCAGATCCAATCGTGAAAAACTATGAAAACGGTCGCTTATTATTTACACCCTTCCTCCGGGTGCACGTGCCACGTGCGGCAAAAATGTGTGCACTGCCACGCTTCGAGATTGTCTTGGCTGTGCCGTGGTGTCAGTCCAGTGGTCTTGGCTGTGCAGTGGTTTGGTGTCCATCGGTCCATTGGTTTGCGAGCTATGCCGCTTGAAACCGAGCAGATTCGGCGCACGAAAATTGATCATATTCCGACTTAAAAATCCCCGTTTTACATGCTAAACCAATTGACGACGGAGTATTCGGGCGCAACCCGTTCTCCAATCACATCGGTGTCGCTCACGTGCAGCACATTGACTCGATCGTACGGACATTGTAGGGGTAGCCAACACTCTGGGCTTTCACGTGGTGTGACACATTCCTCGTTCACCACGATGTGAGCCGAGTCGGACGCCAATATGTGGCAGTCGGGATTTTCGTCTGGATATACAGGGTTGGAATAACAACCGGCTTTCGAATGTTTGGCATCGATAACTTTATTCTCTCCAGAAAATTATGATCTGATTTTTCTAATTTGGCGGTTGCATGGTACTGTTTGACCATGGATTGTTCGGTGACAAAGTGCTCTAGATTTATTGAAAGTGGAAACTTAACTACTGATATATATTTGAAAGGAAATATCCCTTCCATATTCGATTATTCAAGAATTGCCCTCTCCACAGCCATAATTCAGAAGGTACAAATCTAACCCTATGTGGAACCTGACGATGTTTGTAAAACATTATCGAACCTTAAGTTGAACAGACTTTCCAACGCCGTTATTACGCCGTTTTTACCCTAGCATGCTTAGTTCCGAGGATCATGGAGTGGACTTGACCCCTTCTTGAACGACATTATCACAGAAACGTCGTAATGTGAGGGTTAACATCGGCCCCTATGCTACTCAATTTCAAGTTGGCGGACCAATGCCTCTGCTATCAACGTTCCGTGTACTTATACATGAAGAGTCCCACAAAATGAACTTTCCGAAACCAAAATACTGCAATTCGCAATTCCAGTCAGGTTTGGATATAGGCGGGTTATCTTGGACTGAATCTCCTTTCCTCCACAATTCTTTGTCTACACATCGACACCAATGAATGCTACCATGCTTCACGTCACATAAAACTCAGTTTGCCGTTACCATGCAAGTTCGCACAGGTGCAGCACACGGGTACTGGCACAGGATTCTAGATGGGTATAAATCTGTACCGATTTGGAATCTACGAGAGTTCTTTTGAGTCGGATAATCATAGTGATGGTAATGGTGGCAATGATGCCAATGATGTTATTTATAACAAGTAAAAGCTGTAGACTGACACGGACATCATATCAACATGAAACAATTATGTTCATGTTTTGTGGGTGTCTGCCAATCTCCTTCGGCAATCCCCGAAGAAGACGTTTCCTACAATATGAGTGGGCCCCAATGTAGCATTGTGATATTCAAGCAATGATTTTCTTTACCTGAATTTAATTAACACACATTTCATTTTTGGTAACTTCGACCTGAATCACTAGCCATTTTTCTCCACTTTGTCCTCAAAGCTAGGTCATGAGGCCATATTTATAACAATTAAACAGTTCGGTAAAATCGAAGTGTATGAAGCTGCACTCGCACATGCTACTTACCAATATGACATACATTTTACAATCGGGTGCCTAGTTATAGAAAGATTAGAAGCTCTTTACCTTCAAGAGACTTCATTCTTTAGTTAATTTTTTTCAAGACAAATTATCTTTATCCTTCTTTTGTAAAAAATCAACCTGAAAATGGAGAATAAATAATCCCAGCCATAGATCGCACCTAGGACAGAACCTTAGGATGAGACCATGGTGTGTTATCCCCTGTCGATATCACCTGGAACGCGGTCGAAGTGTGACATATCCATAACAGGTACAGAAAGTGGTCAGGAGCCACCTTTAACCTCAACCGTTTTTCCAGTCGACACGTTGCCGGCACGCCAAGCGTTAGTCACGAGATGGCCAGTTGAAGTCGGATTTGGTCAAGTCAAACGCCAATTTCCTCTCAGCTCTCGTCTGACCCAAACATATGGATTATCATACAATAGGCAGACAGGGACCGATCGAAGTTGGAAAAAAATGATGGCTGCCCTTTGGATCGCTCTTGTTTTTTTTCACCTTCAAGGTCTACAAGCAGTCTGGTTTTTCTTCCCTCTGGTTTTCGAAGCTTTTGGCTTCACGATTTACCTACACAAACAAGGTGGAGCCCGGACACCCACGGCTCGCCCTGGACGCTAGGTCCTCCGCTTCGCCTTCATGTTGCGAGTGGTGTCCGGAGGCCAGGACCTCAAAGAGCTCCCTCCAAATGTACTGTCACGAGTCATGTGTGTATGTCCTCTGTATGCCTGTTCGGTAGACCACTTTCTTTGTCTGCCGGCCGCCGTCTCTCTCCTCCCCTATCGTGCTTGCCAGATACCGGATGAAATATAAACGTCTTGGTAGCCTTTACCTGACGAAAAATGTATCTAGCAGATGGGACTCGGCGTCCACTAAGGGACATTATAACATACACGGCGTTAAAACTACCTTGCCGATGTGTTACATCTGTGCCATTAATATTATAAGTCAGCATTTATTCATGAACAAAACTTTATTGTAGGATGCAAAGTCATTTTTGTTAATACATGATAATAATATATATTGATAGCAGACATAAATGATTAATTTCAATAGCACTTAAAACCGTAACTTATAACATGTGTGCATGCTACGCTTTATGTGCAAGAACAAAACGTTTGCGGTACAGACTTCAACTTCTATCAATAACTATTGTTTGACTAGCAACGCCCTTAATTGACCTCCCCTACCACTTCACCAAATCTCAACTGCTCCCCGTAGTTCTGCACCAATAACTTCAAGGAACAAAGGTGTGTTTATAGAGATAAATGGTCAATTATGTTTTCCACTGTTCTTGATGTTGCTACTATCAATGCATTACACAGTGGGCCAGATCACCTTCAAAGTCGCTTTTAATTCGAAGCGCCTGCCAGATGAGACAATATAGTGTTTTCTGAGATTCTTCTGTGCGCTGAGTTCGATTATGTTGTCTATTTTGGCGTACCAAGTACTGGTAGCCCGTGAGAATGGGGGGGGATAATTCATCGCATTAGGGTTGTTTGTGAATTGATACACGGACGGATGTCGATTCCAGCAGCTGCTGATCGCGGCTATGAATAGGATATTGCTGTACTTATCAAGGCTCGGCTAATACAGTGTATAGTAGTAACAGTACTATAGTAGAAATGAATTATCCTAACATCAATATCGTACCTAAATTTAGCAGACAATTCGTGCAAGGCCGCATCTATATTTCGCATACATCGTGCAACACTACTCATGTCAACATTAGCATGTATGTGTGCACACAGGTGTGTATGTGGACATGCAAATCACATATGACCTACATATCTAATTAGTCACGTTACCTGTCAACTGATCCCACCGAAATCGCCAACACTATATTCAACTTACATTGTCTGGTGTGTGGTGTGTGTGTGCGTGTGTGACTTAGTCCTCTTCACTACAGTTCGAGTCGACAAGGCTCTCAGCTGAGTACGAGTGGGACGTCATCAGTGGCATACCGAGGGGGCATAGGGGGAGGTGCCCCTCCTCCTGAGAAGTTATGGGGCCCCAAGAATCCCGCCGGGGTTCGGAAAAAATTGCGCCAGACTCCAAAAAAATCCTGCTGGGGCCCCCAAGATCGTTCGGGGGCGATCGCCAAACAGTTGGTCAGTTAACGGTCGCGTTTCTCTTCGCATCTGTTGACTTCAGTTCGAAGAACTCACGGACAGGACGTCCCCGCCCCGCTGAAGTGAACGGCCCACTCGTTGGCACTTATGTATGTCCATCAACGTGCCATTCAGCCAATCTTCGTGCTTGGGGACATATCGTTCCATGTGCCGTCCAACCTGATTCAATCAGCTCGTGTCTTATGACGTTATGCAGGTATCATTTGCACTATTTCAATTTATCACCAGATAGTTGTGATCCTCTTTTACAGTCCAAAAGCCGAATTAAGATATCAACTGTCGTCTTTATAATACCCTCATCCTGTTCAATATGCCCAAAGAGTTTCTTTCGCCTGAACCAAACACGATATTACTCAGATCAACACGATAGACACTTGTGTAGCGCCGCACAGATAATGCTCTCTATTCTACCCATGGCTTCAAATTGACGAAGCTCACCGGTGTGCGTCAGTGACCTGGATACTCCACATGCGCAGGTCGGGTGACAAGGCTGTCACCGTCACCCGACCCGTCCGTCTCATATTGAGCAGAGCCTCGCTCTCCGCTAATTTGACACCCATCTCATGCACCGTGGCGACAGCGGAAGGCCGCCGCGGAGGACTGTCAGCTGACTGATGTGCCGCGCGGCTCCAGCACATCCAAACTACAACTGAAATTTAAGGATTTAGCGCAAAAATGCTCAACTTTGGGCATTGGATCCACGATTTGAAGGCATTGGGTTATCGCTGTGTGTTAAAATATCCGCGGAACTCGGTGGAACTCACTTTATTGTCCTACACTGGGGATCTAGGGAATTATCTACGTAGAGGAGTAGGAACGGGCTCCTAGCAGGGCCCTCCGGCAGTGCCAGGGACCAAGGGCGTCGCCACCGGAGGAGCAGGTGGGGCAGTCAAACAGGGGGAGCGCCGCCGCCCCCCCCAATGAAATTTGAGGAGGCCCCTATCCGGAAATGCACACGAAAAAAGTGAGCAATGAGGCCGACGAGACACGAGAGGAGGCCTCCAAGACGTGAGAGGAGGCCCCTAATTTGAAGAAGGAGTCACCTAGGAGAGGATAGGAGGCCCCAGAAATCACGAGAGTGCCAACAATTGGCACGAAGGCCCCCAGGAATGCAAAGGATGCCCCCAGGATTGCAAAGGAGGCCCCCAGGATTGCAAAGGAGGCCTCCAGGATTACAAAGCAGGCCCCCTGGATTGAAAAGGAGGCCCCCAGGATCGCAAAGGAGGCCTCCATGATTACAAAGGAGGCCCCCTGGATTGCAAAGGAGGCCCCCAGGATTGCAAAGGAGGCCACCAGGATTGCAAAGGAGGCCCCCAGGTTTGCAAAGGAGGACTCCAGGATTGCAAAGGAGACCCCCAGGAATGCAAAGGAGGCCCTCATGATTGCAAAGGAGGCCTCCAGGATTACAAAGGAGGCCCCCAAGATTGCAAAGGAGGCCCCCAGGATTGCAAAGGAGGCCTCCAGGATTACAAAAGAGGCCCCCAGGATTGAAAAGGAGGCCTCCAGGATTGCAAAGGAGGCCTCCAGGATTACAAAGGAGGCCCACAGGATTGCAAAGGAGGCCCCAGGATTGCAAAGGAGGCCTCCATGATTACAAAGGAGGCCCCCAGGAATGCAAAGGAGGCCCTCACGATTGCAAAGGAGGCCTCCAGGATTACAAAGGAGGCCCCCAGGATTGAAAAGGAGGCCCCCAGGATTGAAAATGAGGCCCCAGGATTGCAAAAGACTCTCCCAGGATTGCAAAGGAGGCCACCAGGATTTCAAAGGAGGACTCCAGGATTGCAAAGGAGGCCCCCAGGATTGCAAAGGAGGCCTCCACGATTACAAAGGAGGCCCCCTGGATTGAAAAGGAGGCCCCCAGGATTGCAAAGGAGGCCCCCAGGATTGCAAAGGAGGCCCCCAGGTTTCCAAAGGACTCCAGGATTGCAAAGGAGACCCCAGGAATGCAAAGGAGGCCCTCACGATTGCAAAGGAGGCCTCCAGGATTACAAAGGAGGCCCCCAGGATTGCAAAGAAGGCCCGCAGGATTGCAAAGGAGGCCTCCAGGATTACATAGGAGGCCCCAGGATTGAAAAGGAGGCCCCAGGATTGAAAAGGAGGCCCCAGGATTGCAAAAGAGACTCCCAGGATTGCAAAGGAGGCCACCAGGATTTCAAAGGAGGACTCCAGGATTGCAAAGGAGGCCCCCAGGTTTGCAAAGGAGGATTCCAGGATTGCAAAGGAGACCCCCAGGAATGCAAAGGAGGCCCTCACGATTGCAAAGGAGGCCTCCAGGATTGCAAAGGAGGCCCCCGTGATTGCAAAGGAGGCCTCCAGGATTACAAAGGAGGCCCCCAGGATTACAAAGGACGCCCCAGGATTACAAAGGAGGCCACCAGGATTACAAAGGAGGACTCCAGGATTGCAAAGGAGGCCCCCGGGAATGCAAAGGAGGCCCCAGGATTACAAAGGAGGCCTCCAGGATTACAAAGGAGGCCCCCAGGATTACAAAGGACGCCCCAGGATTACAAAGGAGGCCACCAGGATTACAAAGGAGGACTCCAGGATTGCAAAGGAGGCCCCCGGGAATGCAAAGCAGGCCCCAGGATTGCAAAGGAGGCCCCAGGATTGCAAAGTAGGCCCCCAGGATTGCAAAGAGGCCCCCAGGATTGCAAAGGAGGCCTCCATGATTACAAAGGAGGCCCCCAGGATTGAAAAGGAGGCCCCCAGGATTGCAAAGGAGGCCCCAGGATTGCAAAGGAGCCCCCCCGGATTGCAAAGGATGCCCGAGGAATGCAAAGGAGGCCCCCATGATTACAAAGGAGGCCCTCAGGATTGCAAAGGAGGCCCCCAGGATTGCAAAGGAGGCCCCAATACGGGAAGGGAGACCTCAGAAAATGAGAGAAGGCCCTAAGACGGAAGAGAAAGCCAGTGGATATGAGATGAGGTTTCGGAAACATAAAAGCAGTTCCCGAAACGGGTAAGGTTCCACCAAGATAGAAAAGGATAATCCAGAAAAGTGGCAAGAAGCACCTAATTCGGAAGAGGACGATATAAGATTGGAAAGAGACCCTATGATGCACGAGGAAGCCCCTAAAATAGGAGAGAATGGCCATTAGATAAGAGGGATGCTCCCAGGCGAGAAAGAAGGCTTCAAGACGGGTAAGAAGGTCCCCAGGAAATGACAAGGTAACTGAGATAGGAAAGGTTGCGTGTAATTTGGAAGAGGAGCCACCTAAGAGAGAACAGGAGTCCACCAGGAAATAAGAGGACAACCTTAAAATGGGAAAAGATAGAATCAAAACGCGGAACAGGAGGCCCCGAAGACGTGAGAGGAGGCCCATAATTTGAAAAAGAAATCCTCAAAAAGAAAAAAGGAGGCCCCTGCCGGACTTGAGAGGAGTCCCTCGAGATGGAGTAGGAGGTCTCCAGGGCCGAATGAGGCCCCGACGACCGGAAGGAATTCCCAGGAAATGAGAGAAGGCCCTTAAAATGGGAGTGGTAGGTAGCAGGTATGCAAGGAGGCGAGGTTTCCAAAATGGAAGATCCCTCAAGACGGGTAAGCTTTGCGAGGACAAAGGAGGAGGCCCACGAGGCGTGGCAGGAGGCCCCTAATTTGGCAGAGGATGCCCCTGGAACATGAGAGGAAGTCCCATGCCATGTTAAAGGGGCCCCAGGATGTGGGAGGAGGTCCTCCAAAACGGGAGAGGAGGACCATTGAATATGGAGGAGGGTAGGACGGACGAGAAGACGTCCAAAACCGGTAAAGAAGCTCCAGGAAATGAGACGAGACCCCTAAGACGCGAGAGGAGGTCTATGATTTGCTAGAAGCATCTGAAATAGCAGGAGTCGTGCCGGGGTACTTGAAAATCACGACATGGGCCCAAAAAGATCCGGCCGGGGCCCCTGAAGATCTCGCTGAGCCTATGGGTACCAAAAATGCACGCCCGGATCATGAAAATCACGCTAGGGGCACGATAAGTCGTACCGTTCCCCAACAGTATCATTTAGACACAAATGAAGCCGGGGCAACGAAAAACAATCCGGACATGAATAATCACTCTTGGGCCCCAACAATGACACTAAAAGCATCCAAAACGTATTGGACACCCATAGAGTGTCGAGGTCGCTAAAACTCGCGCTAGGGATCCAAGCAAATGACGTCGGGACACAAAAGATTACATTGGACTAAAAAAGTCGCGTTGCAACCTTCGAAAATCTCACTGGGGACCAAAGAAGTCGCGCTTGGACCCCAAAGGTTGCTGCTGCCCCAAAAATCAATTATCAACCGGAATGTCATTCTGCACCCAAGAAAATCGAGTCAAAGTCCCCGCAAAACCCCTTTGGGCACTGGAAAAAAACGTGTCAGGGCACCGAAAAAAATCGCACCTGGAGACCGAAGAATCGTACCAGGACCCAAAAATATCACGTAAGGACCTATAGAAAAAAATAGAACTCCTTCGGTGGCCGCAGTCAATATCAAAGGGGCAAATGGCCCCTCCCTCCTAAGAGGGATATGCTCCCAAGAACCGAGCCGAGGCCCCCAAAAGTCGCGCTGGGACCACAAAAATTCGCGTCGGTCCACCAGAATTCGCGTAGGGGCTCAAAGTAAATACGTCCGGCCCAAGAAAACTCGCTCCGAGGCACGAAAATCTGCAACAGGAACCGCCAAGATCGCGTTGGGGTCACAGCTAAGTACAACGCGCCCCGCAAACTCGAACCGGTCCAACCAAATTTCGCGCTCGGACCCACAATTCGGTAGTACCAAAAATTTCGCGCTCGGATCCATCGGTAGTACCAAAAATTTGGTCTGGGCATCAAAAATTAACGTCGGGGCTGCCAACAATTGACGTCTATGGCCCCACATAGGCACCGTGTGCCCCCAAAGTCCCATCGGTATCCGAAGAATAAAGCCGGAGCCCTCCAAAATCAGGAGGGATTGCAAAAAAGTCCGGGTCAGGACAATGGTTCTGGAGCACCGAACATGTCATCAGATGCCTTGACAAATCGCGTACGGCATCGAAAAACATACCGGAGCTCGAAGAAAATCGAGGTGAGATACAAAAACATGGCACCAGGGACTCGAAAAATCAGGGCAGGATTCGGAAGTTAAAGAAAATTCAGAAGAGATCCACAAAAATCGCGTTGAGCCCAGATAATTGGCGTTGGGTCCCGGAACCACGCGCCTGGGCGCGATAAGTCGCGCTGGGACCCATAAAAATCGCACCGAAGCCTCAAAATCGTACTGGGGCCCCACAAAAGTGCGTCAGAAGCCACAAATAAACACAGCGGGACCCTAAGAGCACAACGGGGACCGAAAATGTGACTGGCCCTTCAAAGCGCAGTCTCGTAAAAAGCGGCAGGGTCCGAAAACATGCGTTGTAGCCATAACTATATATACCGGGAACACTAAAAAAACAACAAAAAAAACACCGGAAGCTCTCAAGGCACACAGGGGCCATATGACCGCACAAGGGCCTGAAAAGAGGCTGGGGCCGCAAAAAGCAACATGATCCCAAAACGAAAAAAAATATCGGGCACTAAGTAAACACATCGAGATCTTTGAAAGCGCCCCGACAACTAAAAAAAAATATTCGGTGCGCAAAAAAAGCAACAAAACCCTAAAACGAGCAGGGGTTTCGAAAATGCGTTGGGCCTCTAACAAAAATGAATTGGAGCCTTAGGACACATCCGTAGACGAAGAAATACGAAACGGGTCCAAAGAAGTACACTCAGGCAGGGCTTCGTTTCGGTAGCCAACCTGGAAGCATGTTTAATCAAAGATATGAGGTGCATCAAAGCTCAGCGGGTATCCGCATTTCTTCACCATAAAATATGGTAAGAAGGGAACTAATGATCGAATTTAATTAATCTAATTTTCGCAGCGAACGCCCATACGAAGCATTTTATCACGTCAGATATGGCGTAAGTCTATCATGTGACAGCAATTAACAAAGCGTAGGAGGCCCAGCAGAATCCGGAGCATCGCACGAAGTGTGGCGAATGCGCCGAACGCGCAAGATGGATGTGCACGTGCACTAACGTTGGCGTCGTGGCGACCGGGCACTATGAACTGGAATGTCTGAAATTGGAAAATTTTACATTTTGAAGTGATTTGTGCAGGTGTAATTTCAGCAGTGCGAGGTGACTTATCAAGGAATACCAAAAGAATACGTTTGAACAGGTTGTGGGAGCTAGGGTTGAAATCCGACGAATCGGAAACGATAGTGGTAGATTAGGCCCCTCCACAGGATAATTCAGTTAATCACTAATTATTTTATTTAAAAAGTTCCCCTTTGACAAAATAGTGGTCGAAATCGGAAGACTTTATTCAGTAGTTGGACCCCCTCCAAATACGTTTGCCCCCTCCCCTTGACGCAAATATGGGTGTGTCACTGGTCTCTCAATAATTTTCAGAACTTACGCCCATGGAGCAAAGCCAACATTGCGGGGGTAAATTCCCCTCACAAGCATACAAAACAACACCGATGCCCCATATTAAATGGGAGGAATGATGTTTTAAAATGTATTTTCTTCCTACAAAGTTGTCTTCTGTGATTACATCCTGCATGATTAGAGCTTCCCAGCTTCAGTACCTTCTCAACGACATAATTTACAAAACGGTACAGCACAGCGATAACCATGGGCGTGACGGCGTGGAATTCGAAGGTTTTGCATTATTTATGCATTGTCATTGTTACATTGTTGCATTGCCATTGATGCATGGTTGTTCAATGCTTGTTCTTGCCGTGAATTTATTCGCGGAGTATTTATTATGTTAGCTTCTGTGCCAAGTGCCTTGCAGCCAGCACCAAATGTTATGAAGAAAAAAAATTAATAAATCCCTAAGATAACGATCAGAAAACCAATTCAATCCACTTCTCGTTGTCACCTTCACGAAATTGTTGTCCTGGGACTGAGAAATGATCGTTTAAGTTTCTTTATGAGATCAAGCTGGTGGGAATGACTAACAGTAGTGATGAACCTAACTATATTCAGTTAAACTTGGTGAACAAAGAAGTGGGTTGATCAATGGGAGATATCTTTAAGATATGCTCCGCACGAGCCCCACCAGCTCGCTACAATCTAGAGGCCAGCGGGAAGATGCTTCTCGTCGATAAAGCATAAAGATATTGGTTTGTTTTGGCACTGACGTATTTTTCTACATTTGCTTATTTATACCCTGGTATGGCTCGGTTTTCAGCGAAAAAAAAGATTCTTGCTATTGCGCTTTGCGTAAATTATATACCATGCCAAGAACAAACAAGACATTAATATGAAATCATGTTCCCATTCGGGAACCATACTAAGAGCCTAAAAAGCAAGAGGAGGCCCTAACACAGTGGAGGCCCCTTTTCGGGGAGCAGGAGGCCCCCTATCAACATTGCTCCCCCCCCCCCCCTGGAAGAATTTCGTGGCGACGCCACTGCCAGGGACACGTAGAATCTCAAGGATAGGGCGACCGGCCCAGCCACCCCCTTAGCTACGTCCCAGTTTGTGGCACTAACTGCGAAGATCAGCCGCAAGGAACAAATGATACCCACCCCTCCTCAGGCTTCTGGCTGCGCCATGGGATGTTTTGCATGTGCATGAATGGGCATCTAGTGCTTTACATCATTACAAATTATTTGTTCCAAGCTAGCAAAAATAATGTTACCATATACTGAGCGACGTCAAACTGTTTTGATCTCGGGAACTATATGAACTACCATATAAATATTGCTACGAGAAAGCGCATGGCGCTTTGGCGTAATTGTATAGTTTATTTATGTGTTGCGCTCTCTTAGTTTCAGTGTAACTCCGCAAATATAAATTTTAGTTTCTCCGGCAGCCCTCGAGTCGTGTTCGCCTCAGTTCGGGCCTGTGCTCTCCGCTCCATTCCTCGCTGGCTCCGTCCTCCTGAGCAGCTGGTAATGTGGTGTGCCATTCTGTGCAGAGGCTACATTACGATGTGACCTGTGCGTGATAACTGTCCTCGTAAGATTGGCTGGGTACTGCAGCCAAGAAATGGCTTGCTGTGCGTGATGGAATGTAACCTTTTCATACTATACCTGCCATCACACCGAGTAATGACGCTTCCCGAGGCGATGTCACCAGAAAGAGAGAAAGCTGATTTAACCATAAATTGGGGTGTCATATCCATACATAAATTGGGGTGACATATGCCACGAATCATGGCTCGCTAGTTTATGGCAGTCGTGTCACCATATTCTCACCCAGGGCTGTGGTGCTAAGCTTAAATTGACTTAAATTAAATAAAACCTAAATCAAACTCATAACCATTTCTGCTCCTCTAAGAACCTTGCATATCAAACTTATATCAATGCGTCTACGATTTTCGCGAGCTGGGCATAACTCAGCTGGCCAAATCCAACGAAGCTCACACGTTTGGGGAAGGGTCTGCAGGGTAAATAATTTGCGGAGACTAAATTTCTTCCTCCCACTGGTGATTCGCTGGTTCATGGGATCCAAAACGTCAAACTACGCAAAGCTAATGAAATGCAGCAAATTCACACAAACTGATTTGCACGGGCGCACCTCCTCGGATCATCGGGTGACTCGTAGTGCACATACGACACCCGGTGCTTAGGAGCATAAGTGTAGGAACAGCAAAAACAAACACTCAGCCATGGAGAGGTGACAAATACCGACCAACACGGGGCCCAGACACAATCATTACTGCGATGTACAAATGATATCGGCCTGACACCTTAATAATATTACGCTTCATTGGTCCTCACAGCTTTGGTGGGGGGGGGGGGCACATGTCTCACCTTTTCCTTTTTCTAGGCCTGCCTATGCTTGGGAAGTCCAAAGTTGTTCGGGGAGAAGAGGGACGATGGATTTCCCAGGTATGTTTTTCACAGTTAACAACATAAAATCATGGCTTGCTTAGCACAGCCTCTCTCGCGCCCAACAAACAGTTCTCGAATCCTCTACATAAAAGACGATTTATGACAGTGGCGTTAGCAAAGAACTGCTAAAGTAGTCGATGCTATCCCATCTCTGTTTCTGTACCCAGAAACGTCTACAGAGTAACCTTTCCCTGCTCTTACTTCGTCCCTCCCGACTGTTCCGTGCATTCATCAATATACAGTTTGCAGTTCAGTGCACGGGCGGAGACCCCAGGAGTGGGTGGGGATGTTGGAAATCAATGCTGTGTGCTGGGCCCGTGATCTCCGTTTCTGGGTGAGAAAACATGAAGCTGAAAACATACAGCTTTCCAAAAATGAGAATCTGGCCATGCAGTGTTGCAAATTATGGAGTTTTTGATTCGATTGGGCGATCCAGAGGGCCCGCTTCTAAAGATGACCCTTGAGTTGAAAGATATCTCCATCTACAGCTTAGTGAACAGCTTATACGTCACACACCGGTGATGGATAATACATGAGGGCGAAGTGGGTCTAGGCAGACCTGTTTCATAGCATGCTGGGAGGTCATGTTAACCAGTGGTATGACATATCACGATTATGCATACCGTCATCTTTTTGGGGGATGGGGATCTATTTTAATCATTTCGTGTATATGTATTTTCTTTTCATTACTTTCAGGAGTATTCTATGGCCATTCGGAAGTCGTGGGAATTGACAGACAAAATTCGAAGTAACAGATTTAGGAAGTCTGCGTTTTTTCCTCGCATAATTGACTGCGGATCGAACGGTGTGATGTTTTAGTTCCTGAACGGGAATGCAATCGCCAGGGGTCGGTAGAAACGAAACAAAGTCTGCGAACACATGTCAGCTGCTGCAAAACTTGCACACTTTGCAATACAACGCATACTGACTAATTTTGTGAGGGTTGGAATTTTCCATTCTGCTTCTTAACGGATCAGTATCTGTTTGGAAGAGCTAGAAAACACAGAAGGAATTAGCTGGCAAGCGAAAGCGCTAATACGACGAACTTCCAAACTAACAGAGGATTTCCGAGAGGTGCTGGTCAGGCAATGCGCAAGCTAAATGCAGCATCATACTAGGACATGTTCGTACAATGTTCAAGAGGGATAAGCATGACATAGAAAGCGAAGAAGCACTAACAATATGGTCGTACAATACATTTACAAAGATAGGAACACTAATCTTGAATGGCGGCTGAGGGTTTTAGGAAATACTGCTGTTTGATGATTTATAACACTTCTTCAATTCGTTATAGGTTACATGAGGCGAACTATTTTTTTTAATGCTAATTTTCGTGTATTCTGGAGTCATTTTTATAACTGATGTGCACGTTTGATGGGGAGCATACCACACCTAGAAATTACCAACATAGTTGATATAGTTTATAAAAATGAGTTATGTAGGTACTTCTTCGAAATTTTCCAAGCATGCCTTATCGTCACTTTTCACACACAATTTTGTCCGACGCGTTTCGCTTTGTACGTCAATAACCAACAATATTTGTAATCGATTTTTTTCCGTTGCGCCAGGCCCATTTTTCTAAGGTCAACTAAGAATGACATCCAAATGATTCTTGGCTTTTGAATATTTTAAAATAACTGGTGAGGAGCGAATGACCCCTCCCTCTCTTAACACGCGAATGACCCTCCACTCTCTCCAGAACTGCGAGTTAGGCTTCCCACGATTACAATGACTAAAGCTAGAGATGTGAAGCTTAACATAACCTAAGACGGGCTACTCAGTGATGTTGCACTGATAGTTAGAAGCCGAGGTGAGCATAGATTAGGCTATACGGTGTCACAGAAACGTGTACCCAGCCGATCCCGGGCCCAGGCTGGGATCGGCTGCAGCCGATCCCGTGCCCGCACCAAGCGGGAACCACGGCCGCACCGATCAGGCACCATGGCTGCACCAAGCAGGCACCACCGCGAAGCGGAGCGGACGTGCATGACGAATGTGGCCTGTCGTGTGTATTCACCAATGTTGTGCCATAACTGTGTTGGAAATATACGAGTGAATATGACCCGAAAAGGAGACAAGATAGCCCATGGGTAGAGCGCTGGTTTTTCAACCCAAAGACTGGGTGTCGTTCGGTCGCTTCTCGCTGTCGCTAAACATCCAGGTGAGCAATTTCCCGTATAACTTGGAATGGGTTTGTGCGTCGTGAAAGCTCGAATAAAAACGGCAAGAAATTGTAACGAGTGTTTTGAATAGTTACGTGTCGTTTTCTAAATCGATGTTACGTGGCTCGCACGTCAAGATATCGATTATATATAATTTCAGTTGTAAAGATGATGCAGGACGAACGTGCAAATTACCTGGATCACAGCGAGCTCATTTAAGTCATCTATATAAGAATACATATAGACTTAAAATGTAATACTGGAGGACATAGGTGGAGAGCTCTCGAGATTCCAGGAGGGGGGGCGGGGCAGCAGCAAGATTTGCCCTCCCACAGGCAACAAATCCAACTTAGAATGAAAAAGACATCGGTTCGGGCGTTGTCTCAGCCCCTCCTCTTGAATGTTGCATTTAGGTTGATTCTTCTTGTAGAGCAAAATTTTCCGCAGATGGTTCAATGAGGGTTCAACGAACCCAGGGATGGTCCTGACGCTCTTCCTCGGAATGCCAACCTCTACTGGAGGGCTATGCGCCCTGGTTAAATTTCAGTGTCCAATGATGTTGGAATCACGGATCGGCTGTGGCCAGCTCCCGCTCTTGGCCACCAGGTGTGATTTGTGACGCCATGTGCAAAATGTAAATTTAATTGTTTTCTTCAACAACTGACATAAGTTATTATTTTTCCAATGCCTGACTGTAATATATGAAAACTGGCCCCGCATACGTGACAATGTAAACCCGAAAATAAAATGGAATTTCTGCATATTTTTCTGGGTTGCATCTCGAGCAGGTTTTTGGGAGCGCCTTTGCTATCCCCCAACCCAAATTAAAATGACATGTCAGAGCCACTGTGTGCACGCACTATTTTACCGCAATCCAACCTTAACAAACATTCCCCGGGCTGTCGCACCGTGTTTAAAACTATCTAGCGTACATGCGTAAGCTTGTCTACGACTATTATCCTGCTACATGAAAGCCGAAACATCGAGCATTATGATCGGAATATAACCCTAAGTGTAGTGCCATGTTACTGGATTATGTCAATTTTTTGCGGAACCACACACATAAGTTCCGACACTATAACTACAAGACAAAATTAAAACAGGAAGTATCTGAACTTCAGCTCCAATTTCCGACCACAAAATGAAATGATACTATACGAAAATAGCCCGGAGCTTTTCACTTTATCGCATAAAGTGTAGCAAGACATAAAGCGTGGCTGCATTCTGCAGAATTTCACCACTGCTGAGCTGATTAATCCAAGGTGCTTTAGATGTACGCAAATATAATCGCACATGAGTAATACATGAGTAATTTTTTATTTGAGGGTTCGGAAAGGTGGTTCGGAAACTTGAAAACTTTTCGCCCGATTTCCATTTTTATTTTTCTTCCATTTTCTTGAACGACGCGCCGGTCATTTCTAAGCAGGTACGCAGAAAATCACATATATCGACCGGTAAAATCTGCATTTATGTACGAAAAACCAGACGGGTGGGCGGAATGCAAGTATGCGTGAGAATCACAATGTAATGAACATTTTAAGCAAGCCATGAAATCTGATACAAACAGGTCTGAGCGGAGTGTTCGTGCTATGCATCCGCCACTGCGCCGCATATCAGCTTCCCACGGGACGACAGCCGGTTCCCGAGTTCTGGAAAGCTAACAATGCGCTCACACCACACGCGTATTCAAGGACACATCCTGCCATCTAGTGAGAAATCCGTCCACTTTCGCGCCACAGACGCTGCGTTTTCTCCGTCCCTTCCCCAGACAGCTGATCAATGGCGTTACCAGGATACGACTAGCCGGCATATTCCAGTCGAAAAAATGCAAGTATTGCGTTAGAATCGCAATGTAATGAACATTTTAAGCTAGCCATGAAATCTGATACAAACCGGTCTGAGCAGTGTGTTCGTGCTATGCATCCGCCACTGCGCCGCATATCAGCTTCCCACGGGACGACAGCCGGTTCCCGAGGTCTGGAAAACTAACAATGTGCGCACACCACACGCATATTCAATGACACATTCTGCCATCTAGTGATAAATATTGTGATCTATACTTCAACGTTCAATCGCATGACATTCATTCAATATACGTTGTTATAAGACCTAGACCGTGCTGCTACCTAGCGATAGCTATCTGAAGTGATGCTTCTAGAAAATAGTGGAGTTCTTGAATTTATTGAGGTTGCGAGCTGTGGAGGTTATGAACGCTTCGCAGTTGTGGAGGTTACGAGCTGTGGAGGTTACGACCGCTTGGAGTTGTGGAGGTTTATGACCTGTGGAGGTTATGAACGCTGCGGACTTGTGGAGGTTGTGAGCTGTGGAGGTTACGACCGCTTGGAGTTGTGGAGGTTATGACCTGTGGAGGTTATGAACGCTGCGGACTTGTGGAGGTTGTGAGCTGTGGAGGTTATGAGCGCTTCGTAGTTGTGGAGGTTGTGAGCTGTGGAGGTTATGACCTGTGGAGGTTACGAGCGCTTCGGGTATATTGAATTTGTGGAGGTTATGAACTGTGGAGGTTATGATCTGTGGAGGTTATGATACGCTGTCGTCGCGTCTGCGTCACGTCTGTCGTATCTGTGCCGTGTCCATCGCGTCTGTCGCTTTCGCGCCGCGTCACTCTCTTCTCCGCCGCGTTCGTTGCATCCCCGTCGCACATGACGCGTCTGCGGCACGTCTGTCGCGTCTGCACGTCTGTCGCATCTGCGCCGGATCCGTTGCGTCTGTCGCGTCTGCACCGCATCTGTCTTATCGGCGCCGCGTTTATCGCGTCTGCACGGCGCATGTAGCGTCTGCGCCGCGTCTGTCGCGTCTGCGCCATGTCTGTCGCAACCGCGGGACATCTGTCGCATCTGCGCCGAGTCCGTCGCACCCTTTGCGCTTGCGCCGGGTCTGTCTCATCTGTGTCGCGTTCGTCGTATCTGCGCCGCGTATGTCGTTTCTGCGCCGTGTCTGCGCCGGAACAGTCACGTCCCCGTCGCATGTCACGAGTCTGCGCCGTGTCTGTCGCGTCTGCGCCACGTCTGTCGTATCTGCGCCAGGTCCATCGCGTCTGTCGCATTTGCGCCGCGTTTGTCGCGTCTACGCGTCTGTGCGTCTGTCGCGTCTGCGTCGCGTCTGTTGCGTCTGCTCCGCGTCTGATGCGCGGCTCGATTTAAACCGGAATAGCGGCCGAACTAATGGACTGATCGACACGAAACCAACAACACTTTGTGGCGAAAAGAAAATGCAGTCTTTCGCTCAGCGAAGCGAGCGGGACTTCGCTTGATGTACGAATTAATTATGAGAAAAGAACCAATGTTCGAACCATGTGACAGATACACATGAAACCAACATCAATTTTTTGTCTTAACGCAGAGGAGCAAGTGCCGAAGGCGCTTGTCTACAATATACTATTTGCGTTAAAAACTTTGTTTCTCTGTCTGTCTGTCTGTCTGTCGTCTTTTGCCCTTTTGTCGAGTGCCATCGTGTGTAGGTTCGACTATGGGTTGCATGTGCTTGAAATTTTCACAGCCGACAGACAATCAATGTATGATGTGCTGTGCCGAGTTCCATTGTCGCGGGGTGTATGCCTCGCACGTGGCACGTGCTCAAAATTGGCACTACCCTCTCATTGGTTTAACATGTGATTTGGGAAATTGCAAGCGGCGGACGAGACGTGCGCCCATTGGTGCCTGGGACGGCTCGCACCAGAGCTAGGAAAATATGGCTATCCACTGGACAAGATTTCGTCACGATCGGGTCAACGTCCTTCGCGTGGGCGTCACGAGGGTCATGAGAGGACGGGTCATTGACCGCCCATAGGAATAGCATGTAAAACCGTGATAGCCCCAAGCTGTGTGATGCCCACGGTTCCTTCGGATATTCCCTATCGCAAATAGTTTGGTTGCAATCGTCGATGCGCGCAACCCTTACCAGATGATACTTTACGCCGTCATTTTGGGCTTGAAGCCGTGAGCCGACCTGACCGCCGGTTCCCACGAATTTCGCCCGACGTCGAAAAAAAAGATGCCGGCGCGCGCTTTCTCGGCGGCGACACCACCGCGGGACAGATTCTATAAATAGAAGGACACGTGTATATCGAATCATGAGTCGATTTACAAATGCCTGCTTCTCTGTGTAAAGCTACTCATGAGTCGATTTACACAGGGACCGTCGGCTGTGTAGATCCACTCAGATCTGTCGTGATTTACGCAGAAGCGCCGTCTGGTGTAAAACCACACATGAGTCGATATAAGCAGATGGCGCTGCCTGGGTATATCGACTCAGATCTGTCGTGATTTACACAGAGATGCTCTTCTGTGTAAATAACGATCCGTGGTGATTTACACTGACTTGCTGTTTGGTGTAAATCCACTCACGAGTCGATTTAAGCAGGGAGCGCTGCCTGTGTATATCAACTCAGATCTATTGTGATTTACACAGAGATGCTATGCTGGGTAAATGACGATGCATCGTGATTTGCATTGAAGTGCCGTTTGGTGTAAAACCACTCGCGGTCGATTTAAGCTGGTGGCGCTGCCTGTGTAAATCAACTCAGATTGCGTGATGTGCACGGAGAGGTGTGCGACTTTGCATACTTTCGGGGAGGTATTGAGTACCCTGAAAGTCCCCCCCCCCCCCAATAATTTGAGCGTTTTGCATGGGATCACATCAAATGGATTCAGGGAGGGATCCAACAGCTGGGCGTGGGGGAATAAAAACGTTTCTCCCATTTCCAAATAAAAGTCATGAGATCTGAACAGCTAGTCATTAAGTCTCTGAATCAATATATATGTCATCAAATGTTCTTAGATTTAGACAAAATGACATTTTAGTGCGCAATTTCTTGTCATTGGGATATAGGTGGGTACCTAGGTAAATATCAAGCTAATAGTGTGATGGGTTGGCTGCTGAAGATAAATATAGTTTGTATATCCACAATCTCAATGAAAACTGATTGTTGTTGACTGGACTGGATTGTGTGCAAGTTTGACAATGACTGGACATTGAGAATGGAATGAATCCAGGTCAAACTCCACATGCATGTGCTTTTGCCATTGGTCATGTGTGCAAGCATCATTATGACAATGCAATTGTCTAGTGCCTTTGCAGATTTTTCAGACAATCTGGTTTAAAATGCATCAGCATCAGCTAATCTCGACATTTTATGATGTAAGTTGTGCTTGCAAAGTAGAAGAAAGTCCAACTCCTTTGTTTTTTCCACAACATTTTCAATTTTTGCAGCAAAGGGTAGAGAGTCAATTCACTATCCAATACGTATCTGTTTCATTTCAGTACAAAATGTGCTGATTGGCATCAACTGAGTTTTGTAACTAGTGTAGCGAAGCTTCCTGTGGGGGTCATCTTAATTTCAGAAATGTAGCCTACCCTTTCAATTCCTGTCGCGACGAGTTCCGACGGATACCCGGCGCCAGCTTGTCTCGCTGCTTACGTGGGCAGGCCACCGCTCCAGTCTGGGCCGAGTAGTGGACCTTGTACTGTTCCCCTCCCCTTTCCGGCCGACACGCTGCAGGTGTGACCTCGATACCCGGCCGCCGTCGTCAGATGATGAAATGTCTGTGGTGATGTGAGTGTGAATGCCAGTGAGGTGACGTGACCGTCAGTGGGTGATGTATGACAGTGATTATATTATGGGAACCCAATGGGCAGGTGTGTGCGTGTGTGTACATGACTGAAAATGAAAGGTGTATAGATGACAAATGGCATGGGTGTAAGTACATGAGTGGTATGACTGTGACATAACAGACCCTGTCACTGTGACAATGTGTTAGGCGTGTCTCGAGTGCAGTGTGCGCGCGTGTGTGTGTGTGTGTGTGGAATGGCAGAGGTGTGACAGATGTCATACCCCGTGGCCAATGTCTGTGTTGTCAGGTGTAGGATAGGTATGTATGATGCACGTGTGTCTAGTCTATGTATGTGTGAATTATTTATGCATGTAGTGGAATATTGGATGACTGCTGGATGAATGTTCATGTGTCTTATGACATGTGAAATGTCAATTGGGCTGCAGCGCACCGATCTGCCGGCTGTCTGTGAACAGTGCGAAGCCGCCGAGTCGGTATTGTTGAAGGTATATGCTGAGGCGGCAGCTCAGATGTCCGACGCCGGACCGGCGCGAGCCTGCCAAGATACAGACTCAGCAGTGGTTCCCACAGAGGGACTGAGCTCAGAGCGACTCTGAGCTGACGTAGTCTGTCTCTCATGTCTCAGAGGGACGGCGAGCCCACCGTTGCAGTATGGTTCAGAGTCCGCCGTTGTTCTCTGGCCGGGGTCGATGCCCTGGAATGCGGCGCAGTTGACGTGTCGCGGGCTGGGTCACGTGATATGGGCGTGGCCTGTCGCGGACTGGGTTTTACCTCGCGACGGAGCCGAGGGCTCAGTAAGGACTTGCCACCGAGACGCGCGACCGAGCGATCGCCAAAGGCGGGCGGCTGGCCGCCGCCGGCCAGCCGCCAGGGCTCACCACTGAGGTATGTCTGAGGACTCTGACTAGGGTCGCTGTGTGACTGCTAAGATGTAAGCTTGAGAGTTGTAGCGTGTATGAAGACCGGTCCGTATGTATGTTGAAATATCTGTTGCCACTGCTGCCTCTTGGAATATCTGCACTTGGAACTTTGAGATGAGAGACTGAGATGCTATATGAAGATGTGACTGTCGAGATGTATGAAATGTGGGATGGCCGTATGAATCGTACGTGAAGCAGTTGCACCTGTCTGTGTCAAGATGAAGCTACAGTAATAACTCGTATATCACGCTGCACTATCGAAACTTGAATAACTATCGCCATTTAATTGCTAATTAAGGACGCAAATATAAGTGTTGGATTTTGGGGTGCCTGTCAAGATGTTTCAATCAGAGCTCTGAAATGGAAGCTTAGAGCTATTGAATTTATACGCGGGGTTTTAAATACCGCGAACTTCGAGGTCCGAACTAGCTATCTACGTGCCAAGGAAGGTTGACTATTAGACATCCGGGAAGGAAAAATGTCTGATAAGCTCTGGGGAGCAAAACTTCCCTACACTAGCATGGTGTTTATTATTTTTTCCTTTAACCTTCTTCTCAGCATAAAAATAGCATAGGTTATTTAGGGGGGGCAAATCAACATTGAGGGGGCCAAGATCAACATTGGTGGGCCCATGGCCCCCACGAAAGGATACAAATTGACGCCCATGGTCCCGGCGCTAGTTTTCGTGGCTCCGCTGTATTTATTGGTCCCCGTCGGGCAGAGGTGAAAACAATTGCTTACTGGAGTAGCAGACAGATAATTTGCTCACCAAAGTACTCAGGAAACAGTACTACGCGAAGGCATGGTTACCACTGAGACTTACTTTTCCATTCCTGAGCGACATATCCATGTTTCTATGGAATAATTGATTCAAGGATTAACATAACACAACATCATGTTTAATTTAACACTCGTTTCCTTGGCTGTCGAGAGACAGCCTCCAATTGGTACGATTTGTCACCTGGCGGGAAAATATATATCGCCAAAATATATACCTCCGTCACGTATGAAAGTGTGAAACACAAGGAATGCCCACTATTCTGAAGAACTGAGGTTTTGGTGATGGTGCAAAATCACAGTCTTGGGCGCAAGGTAAGAACTTGAACAGAACCCATTCTGAAAGTAGGTAACTACCTACACTGGCGGATCCAGGGAGGGGCCATTCCGGCCATGGTCCCCCCGAAGCGCTTAAAAGGGGGGGGGGGCATAGTGTCTTTTCGCCCCCCTGAAACCAACAGAAGTAAATTAAATTAAAATGCAGTAACCTTTGCCGAGGTTAAAAATAGCGTCTGAATGAAAGAATATCCAATTTTAAAGGTATGTTTTATAATTGTTTGAAGGCCAATTTGGTAGCATAGTAGATTCTGACACATATCGAGGGTTCCATGCTGCTCAACTTCTACTTACAGCAAGAGTTGACAAAATAGGATCCACCAGTATGTACACGTACACGAACGTTGACGTAGTACAAGACGTTGAACTTGAACGTGAACGTTTTGGTAAACAAGAACACAAATCCGGCAACTTAGAAACGGTGTAGGTAAGCTATGGCCCCTACACAGGAAATTATGTTGTCATTAATTATTATTTTATAAAATTGGCCCCTTTGCCAAATAGTGGTCGGAATCCGGTGCTTTTAACAAAAATAGTGGGAGAAAGGGCACCCTCCAAATCCGTTCGACCGCTCCCCTGATGCAATTCCTAGGTACGCCACTGGGGGAGGGGAGGGGGGGGGGGCTGACACCGAAAACTGAAAGTTGCCCCCCCCCCAAACCGGTGGGCTAGATCCGCCAGTCCCTACCTAGGAAGTTTTTTATGTGTCCAAGGAGGAAAAGGGGCTATATCTCCAAATAGTTGAATCTGATTTTTAAAAAACTCAACTTTTCCAATTTGAAAAGCTAATCTAGCTCAAGCTCCTTTTGAAGCTGAAAAACTCTCAATTTTCCAATTTGAAAAGCTAATCTAGCTGAAGCTGCTTTTGAACACTGCACAGAACAAGTCCAAATAAAAAACTATAACTAATTTGTTACACCACATTTTTCAAAATAATCAGCAAAGTTGCAATTTAAGGTTTTTTTATAAAGTTTTTTTTATATTTCTTGGAATTTCTTTTTTCAATGCAATGTTTATGAATGTGCTTAACATGATATGATCACTCATTTCCTCTGCAAGCGCATACTGTTCAGTTGGGAGGTGAAATAACACCAAAAAAGGACTTGGAGTTGGGAAGTATATAATAAAATGTAGCAATTGAAATTAGGGGAAAAAGTGACTTAGGTACTTTTTCACAAAGTAGTTTAATGCCAACTAGCACTGTCCAACCTCCAACTTAAAAATGAAAGAATAATTTTCTGGACTTGCCCGTCACTGGAATACTTGCATATTACATGACAACCACATGAGGTGAGGGCTACTTTATTATGCAATTCAATCCCTTGCACATATAAAATTAAAGTGCTCAGTACACTATAATTGTTCAGAGACATGGCCCCTTTTTCTACATACGTAATTTTACTTGCCCACAGAAAGCTGAGTAAATAATGCATACTTGAGTGTACCAATAATTATGAGTGTAAAAAGGCATGCATGCTTTCCACTGGCTCCCTGTAGATTTGTATAGTTGCATTGGGGGTGATACCTATAAACATGAATGGAATGACATTGCTATATTTCCTGCTTAATTCATCACTGAACATTCTGATGTTTCATTACATGAAGTTGCCTACACATCTTCTGAAATTGAAAATTGTGGAGCAGTCATGCCTGATATCTACCACAGGCTGTGTCACAGGCACACAGTATGCATGCATAGCTTATGTCATGCTGAGGTACAATCCTTCAAGGGTATTGCCATGGTTTGCGGATGGGAACAGGACTACTGACAGGAAAAGATGGGCACAAGCCTGGAAGTGATTTGAGCGTTCCGAAAAATGAGCTGATATTCTGTGGAAAAAAGTTTTCTTTAACCTAGGTTGATGTTTGATTACATCAGCAATCGACAAATTTGTTTCTGGCCGATCTTGGTGTTAATTGATCTTTGGCTTCCATCAGTTTTTTCCCACAAGAACATGTTGATTTTTATTTAATTTGGTGCTTTTCTAAAGTTGTCCTCAAGACATTGTTAAATTATTATCAATTTTCACAGGAATGACCAATGACACAGACAGTGGAGAACAAGATCAAGTCACTACATAACTGTCATTTCAGTCATCCAGTCCTGAAGGACCATCAGTGCATGCTAATCAGACGAGCTGTACTGGAGCTGACTGTGCTGTTGGAAATGGTTAGCCGTATATGAGAGATATTGTATGACGTAGCTCATTGACCCGAAGCCCCCGCTAGCGTGCTGTGGCTTGTGTGGTGTGTGCCGAGTTGAACTGCACCTCACTATGTTGTCGGGCCATGCTTGCAGGTGTTCGATTCATGCCTCATTGGTTCACAACCCCCCACCAGTGTACTATGGCTTGTGTGGGGTGAGCGAGCTGCACTAAACCCGGCTTTGTTATTTGCGTGTGCTTGTAGATATTTATTCCTGGCTCACTCGTTGGTGATTCGCACAGTTGGTACGAAGTATTGCCAAATTCGTGGCATTTCGTGTTCCAGCTTCATATGCTGTTGTTATATAAAGTTTTCATCATGGATTTACTTCAAACATAAAGATATTGCCATCAACTGTGTATTGAGGCAGCTTTGCTGAAAAGTGTGCTTTGTGATGGGTATTATATTTAGAACAAAAATTGCATCGCCATCTGAATGTAGCGAGTTTGAAGGGCTCGGAATAGTACATTCCCGCCTTTGCGTCGGCCCATCCGGCGTGCATGACAAAATGCGGCATTGTATAAAAAAAAAATGTAAGACTAAATCGTGCATTTGGAGTTTGCTGGGAGACAGGGACTGACAGAGACAGTGCCAATGTTTTGTTTCACCTCTGCCGACGGGAATTTGTGGGACCGCGGCGCGATGCTTGTGTAATCCGGTGCGATCTTTGGGACCCCAGCGCGATGTTTGGGGGTCTTAGCGTGATATTTCTGGGCCCTGGCGCAATTCTTGGCAGCCGTCACCTCTCAGGGGAGGGGAAATTTCCCCCTTTGTCCCCCTTTGTCCCCCTTTGGGTACGCCATTGGGCCACACATGGTGTTTATGCCAGCTTGTGTGTTCGACATTTCATCAGGGCTTACTAGATGTGTTGAGAATCGACCTGGCGGTGTGGTTTCCCAAAGCTAATGTAGGTGCCTGTGTAGATATAGCGTCTAATTGATACAGGGTACACCCATGCACCTGACCCACAAAGGCATAGGTACAACACCCTGGAATCGAGTCATATAAATCATTTAGCGCTCTGGCGAGGAACATATCATTTCATGAAAATCACACGATGACCTTTCCTCGATGATTATAAAAATAGTCGAAAGTTACTTAGATGGTGTATATTTGGGCACAACCCTTCGTCAAACCACTAAAAATAAGCAATTCCAACTAACGGTCGAATTCTCACTGCCATGTTGTATTATCTATGTCGATGTCGTGCCTTGCTAGGCATAGGCTTTTTGATTCCGGAGACGCCTTGAACACGTACAAGACAAGACATACATTTCTGCACATTTGCATACATTGTTCACACACGGCGGCGCCTACTGTAAAAAAAATATTTATCGAAAGCACTAAAGTTAACTAACGTAAACTAGTCATGGGGGGGGGGGGGCTCCTTTCATGCCTATCGCATCTATCTGCTTTTTTGTAAACACCCTGCATTGCTGCACCAGGACGGAGAAAAAACAATCCCGAAGCTACCACAATCGGCACACGCACATCTCGTTCCTGGAACATAACATACTTGACATGCACGTTATACACACACTGTTGATACATGCCTAACGACTAATTGCATTACAATATCGGCCAAGAGATCGTGTTCGAGTTTAGGTCAGGTTTATGGTCCTTAATGAGTAATGACTCGGCGATCTTCCGATCCACATGGTCTTTCGCTTTGAATAGTATCCGAAGGTCGTCTAAGTAACTTTCGACTATTTTTATAATCATCGAGGAAAGGCCAACGTGTGATTTTGACCCTGGAATCGATGTCAAGTCTTATCGGTGCCCTTCACCTGCATGCCCCAAAGTGGCTTCAATAGCATACCCAAGTGATGAGGGGCACCCCGTAATAATTCCGCGGTACTTCCGATGTCGTACTGCGCTACCGGACGTGCCCAGCTGGCCGGCCCAGCCGACCGCGCGCGTGACGCCACCGTAAGTAGACGGTGTGACCCTGCGCAGGCACACCGGCTGTAAAGCGGTGATGACGACCGGCGACCAAGGTCACCGGGCCACAGGCCGACCCCGACTGGCTGTGTTTTACGCCGCGACGCCACCCACATTGGCCCGGGGCAGGACGCAGCCAAATGAGGTCACTGCCAACACAGATGACTCACTGCCGAACAACCTCCGCAGCCACCGTCCTCTACCCTCCACTACCACCGGAGGTCACTGCCAACACAGATGACTCACTGCCGAACAACCTCCGCAGCCACCGTCCTCTACCCTCCACTACCACCGGAGGTCACTGCCAACACAGATGACTCACTGCCGAACAACCTCCGCAGCCACCGTCCTCTACCCTCCACTACCACCGGAGGTCACTGCCAACACAGATGACTCACTGCCGAACAACCTCCGCAGCCACCGTCATCTACCCTCCACTACCACCGGAGGTCACTGTCAACAGAGATGACTCACTGCCGAACAACCTCCGCAGCCACCGTCCTCTACCCTCCACTACCACCGGAGGTCACTGCCAACATAGATGACTCACTGCCGAACAACCTCCACAGCCACCGTCCTCTACCCTCCACTACCACCGGAGGTCACTATCAACACAGATGACTCACTGCCAAACAACCTCGGCAGCTACCGTCCTCTACCCTCCACTACCACCGGAGATCACTGCCAACATAGATGACTTACTGCCGAGCAACGTCGGGCAATCGGCCACACACTTTGGAAAGGAAGCCCATGGGCACCAACTAAAAAGGGTTCCAGGTAGCGTAACCTTGAAGTCGAATTGCCCTTATACATATATATATATATATGTGTGTGTGTGTGTGTGTGTGTGTGTGTGTGTGTGTGTATGCGCACATATTTGCATACATGTGCAATAACCTAGTGGCACTTGTGAACGGGGTGAACTACATACGCACGCGCATCAAATGCACCATGGAGGTAAAATTGGAACGTAAGCAATGCAGACCATGCTGTCGTTTATAATAAGCAATGTTTGAAAGAAAACCTGCTCTCAAAATGTTCAAAAATATAAATTTATTAGCGCGCGCGCGCACACGCACGCGCACGCACGACCACGCACACGCACACGCACACGCACACGCACACACACACACACACACACACACACACACACACACAAAATATACGTGTGTGTGTGTTTGTGTGTGTGTGTGCGTGCGTGTGTGTCTGCGCTTATATATTATTATTTTGCAACATTTTAAGAGCAGGTTATCTTTATATATATATATATATATATATATATATATATATATATATATATATATATATATATATGTGTGTGTGTGTGTGTGTGTGTGTGTGTGTGTGTGTGTGTGTGTGTGCGTGCGTGCGTGCGTGTGTTCGTGCGTGCGTGCGTGCGTGCGTGCGTGCGTGCGCGCGCTAGTATATTCATATTTCGGAATATTTTGAGAGCAGGTATTCTTTCAGACATTGCTAATTATAAACGACAGCATGGTCTGCATTGCTTACCTTCCAATTCTACCTCCATGGTGGATTTAATGCGCGTGTGTATGTAGTTCACCACGTTCAGAAGTGCCACTAAGTTATTGTACATGTATGCAAATATATGTATGTCCCACATGTTCGAATGCATCGTCGAGTGCATGACGGAGAGAGGTGGTAACCACCGATGAGGGAGCAAAATAACGAACAAGCGTGATCATTAATGGCCGCTTAATTCCCGCCAACATTGGCGTTTTATCCCCAGAGTTGGAAATAGTGCCAACATTCTGGTAATGCAGTCGAAGCATGCAAGAAAGAAGTTGTTGTGGCTACGAGACCTCGTTTTTTGTTGCATTTTTTTTCTAGGAGAGTGATTTGACTATCATTCAGTATATGTCAAATTGCTGAAATAGCAAAGGGATACATTTGTTAACCAATTAATTCTTAATCTGTTTGTTAAGTAGAATGGAGGGTGTCAGCTCAAGATGCCAAAACCAGCCATGACATCGCAAGACTTTAAAAAGATTGCACATAAACAGCTACAAAAATCAGAAAAATAGCAGTTCCTAAAAACACATTTTCATAATAATGTCAAGACGAACCATTGTAAAATAGGCTGAAGTAACTCAGTTGAATGCAGTCATATTTTACAGACATGAACTCTAAAAGCCACCTCTATTCTTGGTCAAATCAAACTCGTATTAGCTGTTGGCATCCACATAGTTGGTGTAAGTTCGGTACACTGCCCCTACAAGTGTAAGTTCGGTACACTGCCCCTACAAGTCAGAATAGCCACAGTGGTTTGTTAGTTTTAGGCATGTTTTATGCACGTCAGTTTCAGCATAATGAACATATTTCTAAAATTCCTAGCATGAACACTAGATTTTAGTGCCTTAATTTGGTGCATGGTTTTGGTGCAATGAATTATTTATGTGAACCTTCTAGAAGTTGAAGATTCACTAGAAAGTGCAAACTGAGATCCGATGTCACAGGTTTGAAGAAAAAATATCCTCTCCATATTTGATGTACGAAGAGTTTCCCTCTTCACATCCATGATAACAAAGCACAATTCCAACCCCGTTCATATACCAACTGAAAAATACTGTTGGAAATGCACTTAGTTGCAACATATCATGTGCATTTGGATCGTATCCTTCTTCTTGGCACTCCATTCACCACTCAAAATGCAAGCGTCGGTACTATTGCAGCTTAAGGTGTTAATGAGATCAGCTTTACACACATCTTATCTCTGTAAATAAAACATCGAGGCCTTTTTTAGTTAAATGAGGTTATGCTAGATTATATGCTCATATACAATGCATTGAAACATTCTTTGTCAAAGACCAATTTACACCATAAAATGCAAATTTACCAAAATATCAGCTTGAAGCATAACCAAAAGATACCCACAATTTTCTTCTCCAAATCCAAGATTCCAATAAATAAGTCCAACCCTGCATCAGAATGCTCCGTAGGATCGAGAGGTCAGACCATCAAAGCTCCCACGCCACCTGGGCTCAACGACAATTTACTGACTTCGGAATCATAAAGTGTCCCTCTTTTTTCTTAACAAACTTTGGGCGTTAATACCTGCATACCACAAGCGCCCTCTGTTGCAACCACACCGCAGAAGAAAGGTTTGGTGCATTTGTCATGCAGAATGAATGACTAAATCTTAATGATCAACTAAACGATCAGCTACATCAATACAACAAACGATCAGCTACATCAATACAACAAACGATCAGCTACATCAATACAACTAAACGATCAGCTACATCAATACAACAAACGATCAGCTACATCAATACAACAAACGATCCTACATCAATACAACAAACGATCAGCTACATCAATACAACAAACGATCAGCTACATCAATACAACAAACGATCAGCACATCAAACAACAAACGACAGCACATCAATACAACAAACGATCAGCCATCAAACAACAAACGATCAGCACATCAATACAACAAACGATCAGCACATCAATACAACAAACGATCAGCACATCAAACAACAAACGACAGCACACAAACAACAAACGCGCACATCAATACAACAAACGATCAGCACACAATACAACAAACGATCAGCACACAATACAACAAACGACAGCTACATCAATACAACAAACGATCAGCACATCAATACAACAAACGATCAGCTACATCAATACAACAAACGATCAGCTACATCAATACAACAAACGATCAGCTACATCAATACAACAAACGATCAGCTACATCAATACAACAAACGATCAGCTACATCAATACAACAAACGATCAGCTACATCAATACAACAAACGATCAGCTACATCAATACAACAAGCAATTCTCGTTCCCAAACGAGAGAGAATGCGAACTAATGTTCGGTCAAGATAGGACGATTTGTCTCTTTTGTGTCGGTTTCTGTAGATTCTTCCGACAGCAGATCACTGCACGGCTGCGTTCATCTCCGTTTTAGTGCTGAATCATCATATGTTCTCGTATCGATACCAGATAGACTAGTGATAAATAAAATCAGGTACTTGAAATATACCCTATTGGGGTGTCACATGCACTTTACATTGTTGTCATGAATTATTATCAGTGCCATGTATGCCATTGAATGTGTTTTTGGAAGATCATCCACAACTGCGATAGTGCCTTTATAGGGCGGCAGTGGGAGCGTCATTACGTCATAAATAGTCGGACCATCATGATACTGTACGATGCGGCAGCAGCCCAGCACAGGAAATCGTCTCGGTATGGTTGCGTGCTGTAGCCTACTAAACTGCTCAGTCCTCCTTCCGAACTAACCTTGTGTGTGATGGTTCCAGCGATAGGCATTAAACGCTGTACGCTGATTGGTGTACACCCATGTGTTCGGAGAGCGCCGGAAGCAGCGCGTATGAGCGTAGTACGGCCAAGGCAGTACAGCCCCGGTTCACTCTGACGTGTCGTCACTGGGATCCTCTGTTCGCCTATCGCAGCCTCCTCTGAATCATCCTCCTCTCAGAACAATCGGAAAGACCGACACCGTAGCTATCGTTTTCTAGGCCGGGTGAGTACCCTTGACATGAATCTGGATGGCTCCCGGCAATGCATCGCACATCCTGCGAACTCGCCGATTCGTCCATGTACAGGAGGAGCACTGATGACTAATCGGCAGCGCAATGTAATGACTCCCGCTGGTGGCATGGAATCCTCACCACACACCCATATGTGTCTTTACCAATACTTGTCACCCATTCGTGTCCCATATTATTCATTGATCAGCTTTGTAACGTTTTTTTTTTGTCTTGGTGGAGCTGGGTGTGGGGGCAACATCCACTTGCTGTCTGTGCAGTGCAGAGTGGTGTCTGTTTGTATGCTGTTTGTACGACATTGCACAAAACATTTGCACAAGCCTTGTACATAACTTTGATTGGACAGCAAAATTGGAGAGATATTTTGTTTCTCAAATGTTTTTTTCCTTATAGAGGTGGGAACTGCGAGCGTGTGCACCCCCATGGAAGGGTGGCGCCCCTCCGGCTAGGAAAAGCGCCCCTTCGGGATGGCTCGAGTGCTCCCCCTGCTCAACGGGTATTTTTTTGTGAGCCAAAAACGCCCGTTCCAGAGGATAAGACTCCGTTTTAGTAAGTTCCAGTGCACCCCCGTCCCCCGCTCAACAAATTTCCCCTCCGAGAAAATATGTCCCCACCAATAAGAATTCCAGCATCAGCCCATGTGCGAAGAAAAAATCCATCAACTTGTATGAATTTGTATGTAAAATCATTCCAGTGCCCCTAGTTCATGAATTTTGTTCAAATGATTTAACACAGTAGGGCGTGGCTTAGCACATTTTATTGTGAATTTGAAGAAAAATATCACTACATGTGACAGTCACACATATTAAAGAGTCGTACTTGATACTTTGCAGCTATGGTGTGCACACTGTCTCCATATATTTATCCTTAACAATGGTTCATTAGCAACACGTTATGATACCATTATAACGGACAACGCTTCTTCAATGACGAATGCCTTGTGTGGCGATTGGTGCGCTTTGGATGCGGAACAGCGTTTGGCTTCCTCTTAACTGTAACGTTTTTTTAAACATAGTCAACGAGGTCCACACTGATGTAGCATAATGCCAGCTTTTGTTGTTGCTTCATAAGTCATGATAAATTTTCGTGCTTGAACGTTGTATTGCCATCAGCAGCTTACCGCGCCTAACACTGTAACTTGCAATCATTGTCCTTTGCTTCAGATTGATGGGGAAAATCCTCCTTTCCTGAAGTGTTGTGGCCTTTTGAGACGAACTTTGACGATAAATGGCTCAATATTATGCCATGGGGACTACTTTGTTGTGCCCTAAAGCAGAGCCTGTCAATGGCACATTCAGAGCCGCAAAGGGCAAATATGTGGTCGGTTACTCCATCTATGGAGGACAGTACACGGTGATGAATTGATGATTAGTTTCTACTAAGTTTTTTTTATTCTAAATTCAATAGCCTATGGTACACATGCATGCACTCTATTTTAATATCATTGCTTGATTCAATAATGCGCAATTAAAGAGCAATGTATCCATAATTTGCATATTTGGTCATCCTTTTTACCTTCTTCATGTACGATTCGGTCATAGGAGCTGATTGTAACAAGCGATTCCGTTATAGGAGCGGATTGTAAAGAGCTCATGTCAAGCTCCTGAAAGTAAAATAGAGTGAACAGCCTTCACTCGTGCCTGTTTTTATGATCACTTTGCAATGAAGCAATAGTATCAGTAAGACGGTGATTGATTACGGCTATATCTCTTTGATTTTTAAAGCGTTTTGAAACGTTTTTATCCGGCATATTGAGATCATCTTACTGCTAAACGTGGTAAGGCCACTTCAGTGGCTTCAGGTGAGCTTGACGCCTTATATTACACACTATCACTGCTTTCGGTGCCGAATGCTATAATGCATTATTGACGCATCAAATTAAAGTGATTTGTAACAAGGCACAATGTATGATTAGCCTTAATCATAAATATCAGGTTGTTGTCAGGTACATTAGCAATAAGACACCACGGCAGCCGACCATATCCCCCTGCAAACATTGTGTAAAGGACCGGAACGGAGCCACTGCCCGATAAAAGCGTCGAAACTGAAAACATACCTCAATATTAAACGGCGCGGTGAAACAGTGAAGCCGGCGGAATGTCGTGGCTCAAAGTATAAAGCTGTTAAGAAATGAAGCTTCATGAGCGTGCTTGATTTGTGATTCTGTGGTGCGTCATTGCAGGGCTGCATTATCGCATTCTCAAACGAGATTCTTCAAATTTGTGAAGTCAGATACAGCGAAGGATTAGGAAAGCCGTGCAGTGATATAATAGTCGGTCCATTATATAATCAATATTCAAAAGCAGTTTTTAGTTGCCACTAGCATTTTCTGCCCGAATGCTGCCACCCTTGCTGTTTTCTGCTCTTTCAACGCCCAGTGTGGTGCAGTGGAAATTCTTCCGTGCCTGACATGAAGGTGCGAATGCAATGCAGAATATCGTCGAGCAGATATAGTTCCAAGTTTCATAGCTAATGCTCCAACAATGGTGTATAAGATCTTCATTTGTAACAGTGCCACCCAGAAAGACTGTTGCGTTTCATCATATTTTGAATGAAGCCATAGGGGATGCAAATCGATTCAAGACGTTTTCTAACAACGTCAAAAGAGAGACGCGATTTGTCTATAAGATATGTAGATAGAAGAACATGTGACATAGATGAACTATGCGTGTGGGCAAGTTTTTGAACGGACTTCGCAGATAGGAAGACTACGTCTTGCCGTAAGTTTAACTCTTGGCATAAAAGTAATACCGTGAAGAGCAATATGAATGTTCATATACAAATCGACTCCATTAAGATAATCCTGATTATCCACCCATAAATAACAACATACATCAGTTTCGCTTCCAACAAGCGTCATGGTCGTTCTGTTCGAAGGCCCAAACATTGCTATAACCCCGGCTACCGATACCTCCGTGCCACGCGAGGTGCAGACCACTGCTGAACGTCTGACATGTGGACGATTCCAGAACAAACCACCAAGACATGGTCATCACACACCGTCGGATTACGATTCTGATCGATGGTCGATATTACGATTCTGATATTCTTTGTTTTCTAGACGTAAAGTGTCATGAGTTGCAGGTCATCGAAATTTTGAGGCCACGGAGAAAGTGCATATAGAAAATACTTTCTCGTGTTTAATGGTAGCAAGTAGTGTGCCAAACCTATACATCATTTAAAAGAGGAAGACTTATCCAATGCAATACAACTAGTCGTGAGTTGTTGAGGTCAGCATTAAGCTATGTTAGCTCGTGACATTGTATTGACCTTGTGACCTATTGAAAAAGTCCTGTTTTGAATATTTTTCTTTATTCACCGAGTATTGCCCCATGATTTGTCTAACTGTTGGCGTCAATGTTTTTGTTGTTGTTGTAAAACTGACTTCATAACGGGTCACTGAGGTGAAATGTCAAGTCCTGACCTCCAGACAGTGTTTGTGTGCGTGACTTTGAGCGTAGCCGATATGGGTGTTGTTTCAAAGCTGTTCGCTCATAGAACACGAATATGATAGTCCTAAGTCGTCAGAGGTCAGAGAGATCACATCAGGGTCAGTGACCTAACCAGGAAATAGTGCCTTCGTGTGCATCGCAGAATATGACCGATATGGTTATCTTTTTACTTTGCATTTTACTGCAGTCTTCTCATGAACCAAGATAGTCACAGGTGTAAGTGTATTAGACGTCACAGAGGTCACATATTGGACAGTGACCTGACCTACAAAGGAATTGTATGAGCATTATATAAGGTATGTAGTATGGGTGTTACTGAAAACGGTTTGTTCAGAGTGCACGACAGTACCAAAACTCGTCATGTGAGGTCGCAGAGGTCACGTAGATATGAGCGCTGACCTAACCTTGAAATTAAGTTTTACGTCCAATGAAAAACCCTGTTCGCCTTGCAGGAAATGATTTCGGTGGAATCCTTGTATTTCTTAGGAATTATTAGATACGACCCAGCGCATTTACAACGCAGCTACAAGTACATTTAGCTAAAAGCGAATTACGAACATGGCAGGCTCATATGTACATCATGTGTACATCATATGTACATCATCCTCCAAGATTCAACTCAACAATCGTCGAGGCAGGGTCATGCATGTCAGTTTCAGACGCGGCGTAAGCAGTGGTTGACATCCGTAGGTAAATCATCTCTACTAGTGTGCTCTTGCCATCGCACGGCACCAAACATTGAAGTCTCTTTGTGCTTTTCAAGAGGAGCGTTTCACTTGACCGGATTGTAGGTGTATCGGCCGAATTGTAGGTGTATCGGCCGGATTGTAGGTGTACCGGCCGGATTGTAGGTGTATCGGCCGGATTGTAGGTGTATCGGCCGGTTTGTAGGTGCATCGGCCGGATTGTAGGTGTATCGGCCGGATTGTAGGTTTGTAGGTGTATCGGCCGGATTGTAGGTTTGTAGGTGTATCGGCCGCACTGCACATTTCAAACGCTAAGACAGAAGAAGACTTAATCTTGGAGCTGAGGCACGACTCACAGTTTTCAAGGAATGCTGAAGGGTTATGATTTACCGATCTGTGACCAATTTCACTAGCATCACAAGCTGTTTATTCACACTGAATTGGGTGTGAATACACCTTTAGGTAATCTTCAAATATTCTCCGTACACTTTCTTTATGTCAATGTATTTAAGTCCACATCAGCTGACTGCCAGTCAACTAGTGGTGACTTAAATATTAAATGAGATGAAATATAATTAAATAAATAAATCATATTAAGTTGAATATAATTTAATAAATTATCTAAAGGTGTATTTACACCAAATTCGGTGTGAATACACAGCTTGTGATGTTCGTGAAATTGGCCTCTGATGGCCATTTCAGGCGGACGATACACCGCACGCTTAGCCGACCCACCAAGTCCATCGCATGCATTTTTGCCGTGCAAGTTTGCCAAAACGAAGTCCACTCACATGTGATACTCCATTCTTTCTGGTGGCTACTAATATTTACAAAGTCATGGTTCTTTTTAGATTTCCCAGCGCAACCATCGGAAAAAGTGGACTTCCTCCAATTCTGAATGCATCTGCCGTATGTAAGGAATCAACACAGACTGGAACGCTGCCATTGCAGCCGTGTTACCAGGCAAATACATTTACATCAATCGCTGGTTCATGGCGCTAATGAATTAATAGTACATTTGGAGTTATCCCAATGAAAAAAGAGCTGCGTACTGGATGACTAATACAACATTTCGAAATAAAGCACTACCCACGATCGCCTCACCGTCAGAGGTAGTCAGATATAGATACGGATATTCAAGGATATAAGCTGCCTAAAGTACTGCGATAGCACTTGGGCGATACATTGGTGACGCGTCAGCTGCGATGCTGCATCACTAAGCGTGGAAACATGCTCGTCGGCCGGATGCCAACATCAACGTGCAACGATCAGCAGATCACGCACAGACGTCGGCTCTGTGAGTGCTCTGCCGTCGGCCAGCACGTAATAGTGAGGCCTCAGGCTCGCAAATGTTGAAAATCCGATGGCAGGGCTATCATTTCCTTCCGAAAAACCAATACACGTTTCGCGAAGATTGCATAAAAGTAGCCTTCAGTGGCTGAAAGCTTGTGTGCAGCACTATGCACATTCCTGCCTTCTGCATCTAGAACGGTTTTACCCTGCCAGGGTACAACTTAATAATGCTGTCGGAATCGTAAAATTAAACCATTTTCCTATCCAATTTCTGTTCAGAGACTTACGTGGCTATGGCGGCCATCTCCAAAACATGTCAATTAAATGGTGACGACAGAGGGACGATAATTCGTGGTCCATGCATGAACAGGCCCCAATTACACAAGAAGACCAGACCGTGACCAAATCCTACAAGGCATCACAGACCGTAATATCGCTAAAAACAAACAAAATATCCAAATGTGATCTATGCAACCTTCCATGACATGTTTATGGCCTTGTACCCAAGGAAAGTGCTCCCAAGCGCTACCATATTGAATACCTTTGATAATGCACACCTCATGCTTAAAGGCAGGTCGCTGATTCATATGTGACCACCGTAACCTCTCATGCAACTAAGCCTGATATAATCGTGATCTGTAAGCAAAGGGCTTTAAAATGAGACCCATATTGATCACTTTTACAAAGCACATACATCCACTACATCGAGGTCAGGTCACTGACCCACATGTGACCATGCTACTTCTTTTACCCCTGGCGTAGTTGACAATATTATCTTCGTGATGTATGGCTCAGTAGCTTTTAAATGGCATCAATATCGGCTATGATCCTGGTCACGTAAAACACCATAATCTGGAGCCCATATCAGGCCCTGACAATTGACCTCTGTGACCAATTAGGGATTCGGCTTTACAAGAAAAACAATGCGTCATCAGATAGACAATTGATTGGGCACCCATTAGCGAAAAACGAAAAAAAAATTGGACTTCTTTAAAAGGTCACAAGTACAATGAAACGTCACGAGGTTGCGAGGTCAAATATTGACTTCACAGCACCACACTTATGTTGTATTGCATTGGGCATATTTTCCGGTTCCAAATGATATGTAGACTTCGTAGGCTAATTGCTACAACTAAAAGATAAGAAGTATTTTCAATATCAACTTTCTCCGTGACCTGAAAAGTCCCAGCCCGTATATATTGACCCCTTTGCCCTAGAAACCAAAACATGTAAGAATCGTAATCTGGACCGTAGACGCAACCCAGGGTACCAATTTTCATCAATATCAGAGGGGGTGTGGTGAACAATTTGGGTTTACTTTGTTGATTTGTCCCGGAATCGCCCATATGGTAAACGTTGTAGGGACGCAAAACATAATCGTGCCAAGAATGATAGCCGTCAGGTCGTGCCGGTACCGCCGACTATCACGAGCGTACCCTTGGACAGAATCAGACTATCTGCAGACGGGACTCCTGAAGAACAGCTACCAATGTTACCGGAAGAGGGTGCCCACTACCATATCAAACTGAGTCCTCACCACACTGCGTGGGTCCAACAACAAAAGGAGGAAACGTGAACGCTGGGAGATTCAAATATAGCTTTCCAGACTGGAAAAAGAAACAACACTTCCTCAATACGAAATGTATTGAAGATGAACTGCAACACTAAAAAGAAAAATACTGAACGTATATTGAAACCAGAAGCATTGTCGGAGAATACCACGTTGGCAAACAGAAAAGAGTTCATGCTACTGAAAAAAGAACGATGACATCATTGCTAACCTAGTGATGAATGCAAAGGAATAGTTAGTTATATGGACTACTCAAGTACCCAAAATTGAAGAAATTCCCGAGGATGAAACTATTATGTAAAAACCTGGGAAAATCCGATCAACAAGGTAGAGGCAGAAGCCAAAAGTGCTTCAGCAGGTCACAAGAGACAAGCTATTTAGTGATCTGATTTAAGACCTGAGCCGAGACCCTCACTCAAGCACACCAGTGTGGTATGGCCCACCTAAAGACCTGAGTCCACCCCACTCAAACACACCAGTGTGGTATGGCCTGCCTAAAGACCTGAGTCCACCACTATTCAAGCACATCAACTTGTTATAGACTGCCTAAAGACCAAAAGCTGAGCATTCCCTTGCGACCTGTAGTCTCGTCGTGTGAGGGGTAATACATACACATAATATGGCATGTCCGCACACAGGGTATCTGACATAACCAGACGGTTAATATGACCTGTTGTCCGCATACAGGGTATCTGACATAACCAGACGGTTAATATGACCTGTTGTCCGCACACAGGGTATCTGACATAACCAGACGGTTAATATGACCTGTTGTCCGCATACAGGGTATCTGACATAACCAGACGGTTAATATGACCTGTTGTCCGCACACAGGGTATCTGACATAACAAGACGGTTAATATGACCTGTTGTCCGCACACAGGGTATCTGACATAACAAGACGGTTAATATGACCTGTTGTCCGCATACAGGGTATCTGACATAACAAGACGGTTAATATGACCTGTTGTCCGCATACAGGGTATCTGACATAACCAGACGGTTAATATGACCTGTTGTCCGCACACAGGGTATCTGACATAACAAGACGGTTAATATGACCTGTTGTCCGCACACAGGGTATCTGACATAACAAGACGGTTAATATGACCTGTTGTCCGCACACAGGGTATCTGACATAACAAGACGGTGAATATGACCTGTTGTCCGCATACAAGGTATCTGACATAACCAGACGGTTAATATGACCTGTTGTCCGCACACAGGGTATCTGACATAACAAGACGGTTAATATGACCTGTTGTCCGCACACAGGGTATCTGACATAACAAGACGGTTAATATGACCTGTTGTCCGCACACAGGGTATCTGACATAACAAGACGGTTAATATGACCTGTTGTCCGCATACAGGGTATCTGACATAACAAGACGGTTAATATGACCTGTTGTCCGCACACAGGGTATCTGACATAACAAGACGGTTAATATGACCTGTTGTCCGCACACAGGGTATCTGACATAACAAGACGGTTAATATGACCTGTTGTCCGCACACAGGGTATCTGACATAACCAGACGGTTAATATGACCTGTTGTCCGCACACAGGGTATCTGACATAACAAGACGGTTAATATGACCTGTTGTCCGCACACAGGGTATCTGACATAACAAGACGGTTAATATGACCTGTTGTCCGCACACAGGGTATCTGACATAACAAGACGGTTAATATGACCTATTGTCCGCATACAACGTATCTGGCCGGTGCTGGCGACCAGATTGATATCACGTGCTGTGCGCACATAGCGTATCTGGCCTGTGCTGCTCCAGCCGATTAATATGATATGCTGCGCGCATGCAACGCATCTGGCCTGTACTGAACAAGTCGGTTATTATGACCTGTTACTCCCGCACAACATGTCTGGCTGGTACCTGGCGCTTGATGGTGATGACCGTAGCCAGTGTGCAACGAATCAAGACATTAATCTACCACATTTTGCGAATATGCCAAAGGTACAATTATAAGAAAAAGGAAAACAACTTACGTGATGTGATGATCAATTATATTGAAGTGTTATAGTGCCAAACTGTATAATTGAATGCCCAACCAGCCATGCGATTATGGATACTTCTATAATTACGGATATGTCGGTTTGAGCAGTACATCATAGATGAAGAGTGCACGCCGATACACAGTGCCCGTTCTTTAGGTGTATCCACCCGTGTGGTGCAGTCGGCAAATGCATCCGTTTGGAGAGTTGTTTATATCTGCCCTCGGTTTATGTCTGACCCCGGGCATACTTCCTCTCGGCCGGCTCCTACTCAGTAGATTGCAATAACTATGCAATGTTTGCCGTACCACCGGATTACCGCTGGTCGACCAGCGCCTTCAGTCAGTTCAGGGCATGCTCTGCCTTCAGACAAATCCTTCGGTGCGGTGGCACGCCTCGAGTGTTCGACCTCGCCTCGTGCCACCGGAGTGGTCCTGTGTTCGCCGGTGCGATAAGTCGGGATATCCCTGCCGTGTGCACAACGTGCCACGGCGGAGAACCTGAGAGCAGGTGCGTGAATAGGACTGACCGGCAATGGTGCTGCAAAATCGAACATCTGCCGTATGCATAGCCTGTGTGTCTGCATGATTGTGTGCATCACCAACTGTATGCATGTGTATCATCACCAACATGCATACATCCCCTGCGAGGGGATCCGATTAACAAATTTCTAGGCGCTTCTGTTCTGGAGCAAAGCTGTGATACATGTTACTTTGTACCTACCATTAAGAACAACACCTACGATGACGCTGATACTTACCTTGATGATGCAGATACATGTTACTTCCCCTCCCTCAACAAAATATGGAAAATGCATACAAAAAAGTTCTGGATCACGTGATGTCGAATTAATAATAATGTAAAATACAACAAATATCTAGCCTAACTTAACCAGTACCTGACATGACCTAAGCTGACCGAACCTAACGGGCTAAGTCAGTACTAGTGCATCACCAAGACTTCTGAGTGATGGATGCAAAACAGAATCAATGGGTCTGCATTTAAACCCATTTAGGCATGATATCCCACCTAATTGGGTTGGAAAATGTGCATTGTAGTTGGCATTCCTAAAATTTATCCAGGCTTACTGCTGACAAGGACCCACTCCTAGCAATATTGTGCATATTATGCAACCCACCACCGACACGCACTTCAACACGCACAGCATGCCCTTACATACACTCGTAGCAACAACGTAAACGACGTCGGATGTCACGAATGGCATCAGACGTACATGAGCCGATTCGCTTTTCCATTCGAAATAAATGGCTATCTAGCGGTGCCGTCGGACATAGATGAGCCGACTGGCTGTAAAAATTAACACAACATAAAACGACTATCCGGAGGCGCCATCATACGTCGGTGAGCCGACTTGCTTTGCAATTCATAACGTGAAGAGGCTAGGCAGAGGTACAATGGACGTAGGCGAGTCACGTCACTTTGCGCACAAACCTTACTCACAACCCTGCGTGAAAGCATTCTGCTACTAGCCACTAACATGCGGCAGCCAGCTTAATAGGCGGTGTGCACAATTCAGCCTCCTTGTCCGCTCGGTAAAGATCCTTCAGTGCTTTTCGACAAGAGTAGGCTCATGCCGGCACCCTGGCACAACCAACTTTCTTGTCAACCCTCCCCCACCCCAGCTACAAATTATCTTGCAGAGAAGTAAAGCAAACCAAGACTATAAACATCCGAGAGATGTCCCCCCCCCACCCTCCCACGCCCCGCCTTCAGCACCTTAACGTCACGTGCACTATAACGTGTACTCCCTTGACGTAAATATACACTTGCCTTAAACTTGCTTGCAAAATTCACTCACTTGCAATGCGGCGCAAATGACCTTTGTGGTCCGGCACGCCATTAAACACACTGTCCCACACCCGCATCTATCCGGAATTGTCTTGCACCAGAAGATGCGGGAAGATGAGAAATCGTTTTCTAATTGAATTCATCGAATTTTCCAACCTAACCTCCATGCGAGGCATTCTATTAGGTCAAACATGGCAAACAAGACCATCATATGACAGCACTTAGCAAAACGTAAGGGGCCTAACAGAAACGGTAGAAACGCACCAATTGTAGTGATGCGACCGATGCGCAAGGCGGGTGCACGCGTGTCCGAACCTTGACTTGGTGGCGACTGGGCGTGGTAGAATGAAATGCATGAAATTAGGAGTTAAAACTTTAAATGTGCAGGGTTTGAGGAGTGTGATATGACTTATCGAAAGATACCAGAAAAAAAATCCTTTCAGCAGGGAGAGAGGTCCGAAATCCGGTGACTCGGACACGATGTTGGTAGGTTGGAGGCCTTCGACTGGAAGATGTTGGACACGATGTTGGTAGGTTGGGGGCCTTCGACTGGAAGATCAAGTTTTCACTAATTGTGCTTATAAAAGTATCAAAATTTGCCACTTCTAACAATACTGATTGAAATCCGGTTACTTTGGAAAAAATCAGGGTAGATCGAGGTGGCACTCACTAGACTTCGCATAGGTCACACAATTTGCCCACAGCTACCTCTTCAGAAACCCTCCACGATCCACCTGCAACATCTGCAAACGAATACGTTTAGTAAACCCATTTACTGCACACATCAACTGCGCATCACAACGCCAGACACTCACACATTGCTCAACACACAATACTCCTTTCACTTTCTCCGCCATACTCGGGGGCCTACACCGGGGCCCAGTCTCCACGAACTTCCAACCCCACACCCCACGTCCTGTACGGTTTGGTTGACTTTGCTTCATGAAATGAAATTGAACAATGGGTCTTTTTGTAGTAGACATATAAACTCAACTTTTGTATTTCGGTCAAGAATTGCAGCCCATGCGTACAGGAATCTATGCCTATGAATTCGGGTAGAATAGCTAAGCACCTCCCACGATTTCCCGATGGAAACTATCCCCAGTAACCACCATCCAGCTCAAAATTCACTGTTTAAGCCATTTATCGGGTAAACACAACTTGAGAACTAGTAAGGAAGTTTCACACAAACAGCATCAGCAAGCTTAATAGCCCCTCAAGTTGCAGTTGAGCGATATCACTGGATAAGATCATTAATTGCGGCGCTGCTCGACATCATGCAGGAGTGCAGGACGCCAGGCGCGCCACCGCCTGGCGCCACGGCCACCCGGACAGCGGCTCTGCGCCCCTTACTCCGGCAGCGGCCTGGTTGTAGCCGGCTGCATATAAGCGGCGCGATGGTGTTGACCAGCAGAGCGGCGTCGTCAGCGAGTGGGGAGAGATCGCGTGTGGCGGCCGCACACTGGGCTCATCACCGCAGCCGACACGGTCTGTAGCGGCAGTCTGACGCGGCGCCATCCCGACCGCAGACCGGCGCTCCACCACGGCCGCCGCCGCCACCGCCGCCACCACCGCCACCACACCGTGCACCGGTGGTCGGCCGCCAGCGCCCTGCTGCTGCACAGACGTCGCCACGTGCCACAAGTGACATCATCTGGCATCAACACAAGTGAGTATAGACAATCACGTGCAAACTCGGCCAGTATAGACAATCACGTGCAGACTCGGCCACGTCAATTCGTCGCTGCAGATGTGTTCCTGATAGCGAATGGCAGATTGAAGTGTCGGTAGGGAATGTTTTCTTGTTGTGGGATAGGTGCTTAGCCGTGTCGTGGAACAGATGCGCATGCTATGCATTTTGCACGCCATGGGCATAAAACATTGTTTCGATGAGGGTTGATGTGAAATTTCATATGAATTTGTAGTCATTCGAATTTAGCCATCCAAACAGAGCATACATGTCCCTTTATCACAGGTCTCAGGCTTTCGCTATGCTTCACGCTTTTTTTGCACATGAGTTTGTTAGTTCACAATCTGTTCCTCTTTTCTCACATGCCGTTTTCTCCATTCTTGCTGTTTATATATTCTATGTTCACAGTTGTTGCAAACGCGTCGCCACTTAATTTAAAAAAATGAAAGCAGGATTACCCGATACTCAATTTGGAGGCATGGGATCTTAAAGCATATTCTAAGTAACCACAAATCCCTCGACCAAGAAACGTTTCCCCGCAGGTGGACAGAAACCCGTCTTGAATCACCGTTTGAAAGGTTAAACAGTTCACGATCTGATTGCGTTGCTGTTTTACTCCCTTCTATTCGACTAGCTATTGGACAGACATCAATATGAACCTCTATTGCTACATATACAGCCAGTCTTGAACAACAAGAAACGCAGGTTTTCCTTCATTCAGATCTTTCTAATTAAAGTTGATATTCTTTATAAAAAATGGTGCTTCAATCCATGTCTTCCAGAAATCAAACTGAAGCCACATGCAATGACTTTTCGGTAGCTTTTTTCGACTATTAACCACCAAAGTTTAACGCACTCATAGTGTTAAATATCTTGCGATGCTTGGCAACGCAATTAAATGAATTATATTATTCTTATCTAATGGAAAACAACGGGTTATTGTGAACGGCAAATGCTCTGATTGGGCTCAGGTTCGCTCTGGAGCACGAAAATACAGCTATATGTCACCACTGTTTTTCCGCCCTGTTTCTTTGTTCTTCTTTTTGTGAATGCGAATAAAAATTCAGCTCACAGTTTACCCTTTGCAGACGATGTTAAACTCGATCATACAATGTCGCCCTCGGGAGGCACAACATTTCTTCAGGAAGCGCTCAAACGGCTTGCCAATCGGGAGGGGAAAGAATACTTCAACCCAGTCTGGAAAGATGCAAATCCTTCACAATGTCTCCAACGAAAATATCAATTCTGGTTTCCTTTAAAAAAGCAAATTTCAGCGTTTGAAAATAACAAGAACATCAATCATACTGCTTGTAAAGCAAGCACGTTGCTGAGTGCAATGATATACTTTTTTAGCCTGGCAGGGTGACGGAAGGACTGAAACCGGAGCCTATTTTGGCTGCATGCTTGTTTTTCTTGCATGAAGCTGCATTGCAAATACCACTCGGGATAACACGACTCACCACTAAGAAAGTTAAGGAAGAAGAGCTCAGCACAATTGTCTGATGTGACAAGCATCTCTCATTCACACATCTCGGCCATTTCAATCTAGCTCATATCTTACGTCCTTTTGGAGTTATTTCTAGAAATTTTCCCTCTGCATGTCACGGCCCGTCACATAAAGGCTATGGGCGCCATCTTGGTACATGTTCCGGTCCGTCACATAAAGGCTATAGACGCCATATTGGTACATGTCCCGGCCGGTCACACAAAGGCTATGGGCGCCATCTTGGTACATGTCACGGCCCGTCACATAAAGGCTATGGATGTCATCTTCATGCATGTCCCGTTTGCACGAGGTGACGTTCGAAGTCTTCGAAGTTTTCGAAATTCCAAGTTCGAACCCTAATAGATTCGAGCTATGCATGATACGCTCATGAAATACACCTTTTCTGATCCAACTTTCATTCGAAGTCAAACGATGGAGCGCATGATCCTATAGCATTTTATAGAATTCCATAGCGTACTAAAGCATATCATAGCAAGGAAAGCAGGGTCAATATGGGATTAGGGATTTGGGGGCCCAAAGCAATTTGCGGCCCTGTGGGATAAACATCACTGCCTAATCCGAAATCAGCACGGGTATCCTAGAACCAGCCTTCACCCACATTGACCTCATGTGCCTGTGTTGACCTCAAGTCAGTAAAGGGCAAAGGTCAGTTCACAAGAGTTGTCCAAGCTGTTCTAGAGGAAATTTTGGAGCTAAATTGATATTTAGTTTTCATTGTTACCCTTTAGGTCTCAACATTATGCGTTTGGGACCTAAAACCCAAATCACATATTGACCCTCTGTGACTGATCTGCACAAGAACACGTTAATGCTATTGGATCATGCCACCCCTCAATGGACTTAAAATTGAATGAAAACGCGTGATATTTATTTCATAAAAGTATAATGTGTAGTTTGCAATCTACATGGATCCAAACTGAGAAGTGCGAAATCTGCCGAAATCCGCCGGAGCATGGTCCCGAAGAATCGTGACTGCAGGTGTCTGCATAATTTGGGCCCGATAGCCCTTCTCCCTCCGTTCACGTGCCATTTGCAGAAGGATGGGAAGGTTGCAATCCCCCTGGGCCACCGAGGTTGGAAAAATGCCGATCTTCTGCGCTGGCTAACCATCGCCCGCGACCCGACATTTCGCAACATCCGCGAGAACAGAGCGGTGTTATCCCAGAGAACAGAGCATTTCCAAGTGCAGAAAGCCAGCCACATGCGACGACAGCCAGCGTGTCATGCCCAGCGTTTTATCAGTTCACGATTCAAGACTGATTTCTGCTTTTACGTCATTGCGTGACCTCCAGTGTCACCTTAAATATATATATTTTTTTTAATAAATTTAATATGTTAGCTATATTTTCTATCATTACCTGTGTAGCAACTTGGCAGCGGTAGCAGATATGCGCGCTGGATGTACCTGTATTCCCCAATATTTATCAATATCCTGGGATACTAGTCATGTGTGATCTTTTATAATTTGACTCCTAGTTAAGGGACTAGGTGAGATTAGATGATTTGGGGGACAATAAGTTATATTAATTGCCAATAATTCGCGACTTGGGGGAAGGGTTGTGAACTTTCCGCGATTTTCACTCCTCTTACGTCATATAGTGAGATATGACGTATTTATGACATATATATATATATAAATGTATTACCGCTGGACAACCATGGATACATGATGTTCCGAGGTTCAACTTCCATCAAGGGCTACGTCCAGCAGCTTCGTTATTTCAGCGGGTATGTTTAATGATTGTCGAACGGGAAGGTTACATATGCAGTTCTCTTGTTGCTCGCTTTAGAGCAGGAATAAATTACACGATAGGCGTCCATTGTGTTCTTTTGTCAGCGTGTTTTGAAGAGCAGTCAGTTCAGCGTTCATTCACCAAGCCAACCAGCGCAACGGCAGACCCCAGTCGACGTTCGTGGCGCATCTCGTCACCGCCTCGCTCGTCACGCAGCAGTGACGTCACCGTGGCGTCACGCCAGGCTCCGGCAGCGGCGGCTGTCATGACTGTCGGCTACCCTGGCGTCGTGGACCGCAGGAATGCGTTGGCGCTCACGGCTCACACCGTGCACGATAACGGCTGCACAGTGACGTCAGAGGACATCATAACGGTGGTATCGTGACGTCTGAGAACACCGTAACTCGGGCTTTGTCACTTCGGAAGTCAACACATTGCGTGAAAGGACACAATAATTGTAGTTCCGTGACGTCAGAGGAAACCACAACTGTGATCCCTTGACGTCAGAGGATGTTGAAACGGCGGTCTCACAATGGAACACACGTCACAGGGATTTTGTGACGTCATCAGACAAAAGAAACAGCGCCCGAGATGTCGCTGTAAACCGTGAAGGTGGCAGTATTCGCCTGTACAATGTACATCTGGTTACAGTCAGCTTGGCGGTAGTACTGCTGTCACACCTGCCACACAGAGCAAGAGGGAGATACGGAAGACACGAGAGACAATGTCACCCAACCGAAACGGACCGCATCAAGGCGGTGTCTGGGACCGGTCACGTCACAGCGGTGTCTGGGACCGGCCACGTCACGGCGGCGTCTCTGACCGCCCACGTCACGGCGGTGTCTGGGACCGGCCACGTCACGGCGGTGTCTGGGACCGGCCACGTTACGGCGGCGTCTGTGACCGGTCACTTCACGAATTTATATCGAGAATACTCCTGACTACGAATTCAGAAACTTGGAAGTACAGAAGTTCTGATTAAGTTATAAGTGCACGCAGACCAGGAGGAAATCAGAGAGCAATGAAGGCAGAGGGGGACAGGTCGATGCAGAGAGTAGGACAAGGCAGGAAGGAAAATAGATGGCAGTGAATTGCTTTGGGTGGCCAAAAGGCAGGCAGAGAGTCGAGATAATGCATCCCATGAGAGACACAGGCGAGGGTGGCATTAGAAGGTGCAGGTCAAAGCACGGCAAGGCCAGACACAGGCGAGATTGGCATTAGAAGATGCAGGTCAAGGCAACTCAAGGTCAGGCACAGGCGAGGTTAGCATTAGAAGGGGCAAGTTAAGGCACGACAAAGTCAGGAAACAGGCGAGGTTGGCATTATAAGGTGGCAGGTTAGGGCAAGGCAAGGTCAGGCACAGGCGAGGTTAACATTAGAAGGTGCAGGTTAAGGCACGACAAAGTCAGGCACAGGCGAGGTTGGCATTAGAAGATACAGGTCAAGGCACGGCAAGGTCAGGCACAGGTGAGGCTGGCATTAGAAGGTGACAGGTTAGGGCAAGGCAAGGTCAGGCACAGGCGAGGTTAACATTAGAAGGTGCAGGTTAAGGCACGGCAAAGTCAGGCACAGGCGAGGTTGGCATTAGAAGGTGCAGGTCAAGGCACGGCAAGGTCAGGCACAGGTGAGGTTAGCATTAGAAGGTGATAGGTTAGGGCAAGGCAAGGTCAGACACAGGCGAGGTTAACATTAGAAGGTGCAGGTTAAGGCACGGCAAAGTCAGGCACAGGCGAGGTTAACATTAGAAGATACAGGTCAAGGCACGGCAAGGTCAGGCACAGGCGAGGTTGGCATTAGAAGGTGCAGGTACGGCAAGATCAGGCGCAGGTGATGTCGGCATAAGAAGGAGCAGGCCAAGACACGGCAAGGCCAGGCACTGTCCAGGAAGGCAAGGAAGAGAACAGGGCACAACAGAGCGCTGGACAGTGATGAACGAAATGCAGGGCCGAAGTCAGGGGAAGAGTGAGAGCAGGGAAAGGCAAAGAGGCATGGAAAACATGGCAGGACGCACAGCACGGCAAGGCAGCGGACAGACCATAGCAGAGTACACACAGCAAGGCACAGCCAGGCGGGTTAAGATAGTAGATAGAGCAGCACGGAAGTCAAGTACATAATAGGGAAAATACAGTAATGCAAGGCACTGGAGGCACTGGAACCCAAGAGGAAAGGCACGGCAAAGAGAGTGGTAAGCCAAATGACATGGTAAAACAGAGAACTTGATCAGGCATGGATGGTGAGGCATATGAGACAGGATAATAGAAGAGCAAATGCAAAGCAAAGAGTAGGGCACGCAGAAGTAGAGCGCATACAAGACTGTAGGCAAGTGTCGTTTCGCCTGGCAGCAATGACCTAGTATTCGCCTCACTTGTACGGTAGCTGGTTCTCGAATCCACAAAGTTATCAAATCAAACAGCCGTTAATGCCCTCATATTCAACGGGCTGATAATTAGCAATACGGTTTGTTGTACGACGGTTTCAACAGAAAATGAAGAATACACCGACGCGTGCCTTTTCCGAGTTCGTGTCTTGAAATCGCTCTAGACACCAGTGACAGTGAGCCATCCCAACGTTCACACATTACCTCGGGACTACATCATACCGCGTCGACGGCTCAACTCAGTCTTACCTCCCCGACTGACTAGACCCGACTAGCTGACAAGCCGCTTGCGAGATGGGACCAGTCGATCATTGGGAGGGAGTCCACCTGGCCAACGCCCTGGCCTGTCACTGGCCGGCATCACCTATTGCAGCACACCACGAAGTGAGGAGTTCGGTCGTCGCACTCTTCCCCAGACACGCCCCACATGTAGCTCGGTTACATGGTACATGGGTGTCACAAACCCATGACGACGCAGAATCCGCCAACCGGCCATCGTCACGCCGACACCGGATCTGACCTAAGCATAACATCCGGCCACAGCCGATAATCGAGGCGACATGCTGATGTCGGCGGCGGCTGGTGCCGGCCCACCAACCGGGATCCGTTCGGAGCCCGGATCCCACGATACATGTGAACAGCCGTAATTAGGCTGCTAAACGCATTTCAAAAGAGGGGTCCGAAGTTGACTTCGTTGCAAGACAGAGGTTATGGAAAGTCAGGGGATAAGGCAAGACAAGGCATATCAGAGAATGAATAAGCATGGGAAAAGTAAAGAAAAACAGAACAGCGAGAAAATAGGCAGGTGCAGTGTAGATGAGGGGATATAGTCAAATAGGAAGGTTGGGACACACACAATCCAGAAAACAGAGCAAGACAGAGTGCAATTGAGATAGCAGGACACGGCGATGCATTGAAATGGGTTGATGACCAGATCAATTTGGAGACATAGCAATGCAGAGGGTAGGTGCAAGCGCAAAGCGGAGGACAGGTTACGGAAAGGCAGGGGGCACGAACACAAAAGGAGAAGCGTCCTTACACACAGGGGGAACGACGAAGAGCACGGCAAGGCAGGAAGCAGAGCACCACGGATCACAGGCAAGGCAGAGAGATCGGCATGGTAGGGATAGGAGAAAAGTAAAATGGTCTAGGTCAATGCATACACGTGGAGAAATCCAGGACAGGGAAACCTAGAGTAGTAAAAGACGTCAGAGAACCAGCTGCTGACAACAGACCATTGCCGGAAGTCAAAGCCGTTAGCCTGCCTTAATTATTGGGTTGAAATTGCATGGGTTGTCTCAGCGAAGATGAAATACTATGTTTCCTCAACGCCAGGGTACAAGAACGATCTGACAAAATGGCTTGGACAGTGCCACTTAGACAGGTGAATACGAGAAGGACTGCGGAGTGTGAAGTGACTGTGGGGTGCCAGTACCCTGTACTTTCTGGTATACAAATGTGCTGCAGCCTCTCGTTATTTGAAACTCGTGCCGTGTCAGTAGTATAATCATTACTGGATCGTCTGAGCTACCACAGTAGATATGCAATACTGAAACTGCTGGTGACGCACCTTTAGTGCCTCTCTGCGTGCCAGCCATTCGCTGTTGCAGCATTTGCTGCTGGACTTGGCATTGTGAGTGATGCGGAACTGCCACCAGTCATGCACACACAGGAGTAGACAAGTGTTTGTACACCATCGATGGTCGTACGAGATCCACTGCCACACCCATGTCTCACTGTGAATGTCATGTGCTGTTCCTGTTCCCAACAGGCAGTCATGAGGAGCGGCTGGCGCTTGCTGCTGTGTGCTGTTGTGGTGGTCGCTGCGCAGACCCAGAACCAATACTGCCAGTTCACGCCCAGCCACACGCTCTGCCAATTCCAGGTGAGTCAACCCAAGCGCTCAGTTCGGCCGAACTGTGTGAGTTTACCCTGCACACCCGGCTGTGATGCGATGGTGGCAACTCAAACTGTGTGAATTTACCCTGCACACCCGGCTGTGATGCGATGGTGGCAACTCAAACTGTGTCAGTTTACCCTGCACACCAGGCTGTGATGCGAAGGTGGCGACGCAAACTGTGTGAGTTTATTTGAATGAATTTGAATGAATTTGCAATTGAACAAATTTGAATGAAGTACACGTATTGACACACTTGGCATGTGAGCACAACGACATGTAATTGTCATCAGATAGGCATAAGTGGTCGGCTACCACGCGTGCATACTTGGCTGTGAATGGCTTTCTCACCAGATTGGCACATGTGATGATTGGTTACCATGTGAGCATAGCAGACAGGTTGCGTGCTGACAGCCATCAGTTTGAGTTGCCACCATCGCATTAAAGCAGGGTGTGCAGGGTGTGCTCAGTCAGTTTGAGTCGCCACCATCGCATCACAGCCGGGTGTGCAGGGTAAACTCACACAGTTTGAGTCGCCTCCATCGCATCACAGCCGGGTGTGCAGGGTAAACTCACACAGTTTGAGTTGCCACCATCGCATCACAGCCGGGTGTGCAGGGTAAACTCACACAGTTTGAGTTGCCACCATCGCATCACAGCCGGGTTGCAGTTTACCCTGCACACCCGGCTGTGATGCGATGGTGGCAACTCAAACTGTGTGAGTTTACCCTGCACACCCGGCTGTGATGCGATGGTGGCGACTCAAACTGTGTGAGTTTACCCTGCACACCCGGCTGTGATGCGATGGTGGCAACTCAAACTGTGTGAGTTTACCCTGCACACCCGGCTGTGATGCGATGGTGGCGACTCAAACTGCGTGAGTTTACCCTGCACACCCGGCTGTGATGCGATGGTGGCAACTCAAACTGTGTGAGTTTACCCTGCACACCCGGCTGTGATGCGATGGTGGCAACTCAAACTGTGTGAGTTTACCCTGCACACCCGGCTGTGATGCGATGGTGGCGACTCAAACTGACTGAGCACACCCTGCACACCCTGCTTTAATGCGATGGTGGCAACTCAAACTGATGGCTGTCAGCACGCAACCTGTCTGCTATGCTCACATGGTAACCAATCATCACATGTGCCAATCTGGTGAGAAAGCCATTCACAGCCAAGTATGCACGCGTGGTAGCCGACCACTTATGCCTATCTGATGACAATTACATGTCGTTGTGCTCACATGCCAAGTGTGTTAATACGTGTACTTCATTCAAATTTGGTATGCAACTCATTTACTGCTCTGATTCCAGAGCACAGCACCCAATTGTCTTGTTATGTTATTCCTCATGTCGGAGCGAACACACTTTGGAAACACTGGTTATTGCACCAATAAATAAGAAGCTTCTTGATTCGAAGCAATAAGCATGAACATGGTGTTACAGTAGACGACTTTCTAAAAATAGTAAAAATAGTAAACTTGCAACCGGACTTAGGTTCGCTACAGGAGATACAGGAACGCACGGACAGACGGGTCATAGACACACTGCAAACATGTGCATATGGGACATGGGACAATCATCACACCAGCCACTGTTGACTGTCGACAAACACTCGTGGCTGAAATTGCCGCGCCAATAGCACGATTGGTCAGAGTGCCGGCCTGCATTTAATTCCCCAGTCTTGGAAAGACAGGGTTCGAGTCCATTCACGAGAATGGACTCATTTATAGAAGGAAACTCGCGCAAGGCCCCGAACAATCTCACCGATACCCAAAGAAGTGCCGTGGCCCCAGGTTCCCCTTGGAGCCCCCAGAAATATGTAATAGAATCTTCTAATAAGGAGAAGGAAAATAATCTTCTAATTCATTTCATCAAATTTTCCCAGTGAACCCCCATATGAAGCACTCATTGGCGTAGAATATGGCACAAGACTATCATGTGGCAGCAATTAGCAAATTAGCATTGCCACAGTCGCGCAGCTAGCGGTGGCGCCGCGACGCGACGCCCAGATGGCGCGCTCCCTCCACTTGTGATTGGTCCGATTGCATTTTGGGGTGGGTCGGTGATGTCTGACCGCGCGTTGTGTCCTAGTCTAGTCCGGTTTCGTAACGCACCCGATAAATTGTCCGTGGTTTGCGGTGCTTGCTGACGTGTGTTGTGATGGATCCCAGACGATTATAAAAATATACTGAATAATATGCAATTAGCAAGACAAGACAAGCAATTAGCAATTTTATGTCCTCGATATCTGCCGCGGTCAAGTACTGCGCCTTATGCGCGTTCAAGACATAATATCTTCCGTGTGTATGTACCCGGTACGGCTTTCCATTCTCCTGTCCACATTTGTCGCACTGTATATCTTCGAACATTTGAGCCAATCCAATCATTTTCATAAAACGACACCCCTGGTAGGAGGCCTAGAAGAAACCGCAGAATCGCATGAAGTGCGGCGAATGCACTGAATTCGCAAGGCGGGTGTGCCGGGGTGTCTCATGAGTATGAAATTAATGTAGACGAATGTTGGCGTGGTGGCGACCCGGCGTTATCAACTGAATCCCGTGAAATACAACAATTTTACATTTTCAAGTGATTTGTTCAGGTTTAATTTCAGCAGTTTGAGATGACTTATTGAAGGATACCAGAAAAACCAGCTTTGAACTGGGGGAGGAGGTTGACATCTGGGGACTTAGAAACGATGATAGAAGATGGGCATCCTCTACAGGAAGATTAAGTTGGCTACTAATTAATTTACGCTAAAAAGGGCACCTTTGAGACATCATGGTCGAAATTCCGAGAATTTGTTTTTCTTAGGGTAGGTGGGGCTCTCCAAATCCGCTTACCCCCTGACGCAAGTCCTTGGCACGCTACTGAGTATGTGTAATCAATAAAGTCATAGTATTGTTCGAAGACATCGTCTCTGTGGCATTGCAAGACACACTGGCATAGGTGGCGCAAAACATGCCACGCGCTAGTATCTGGGGCACATTGAACTTAACGCTTCCGGCTGGACCTTATTTCACAAAAGAAGTGACAAATCTACGAAAGTACGGATTTACAATATGCCAAATGACGAACCGTAGGTTCACCAGTTCACGAATCAATCAATCGCGGACCAGAACGTCGCCTCGGAATCTAACAGTCCAGTATGAAGGTACCCAGCGATTTAGCATGTTCACTTACTGTCGACTGCTAAGGAATAGAGTTCGTTGAAGAACTTACCATCACGAGGCCTCGGCCTGCCTGGACCACTGGTCCAGGCAGGCCGAGGCTGGCTGGACCACTAGCCTGGCTAGTGGTCCCGACCCGCACCAATGGTGCAGGCGTGTGTCTGAGCCCGTGAAGGTCGTCGCGCTCAACAGAGCTGTACATATAGTGGACAGGGGTGTGCGGGTACTGCTGCATATCAATGCCGGCTCTGCTGACATGGCCGCCGACATGTCCGCTGACATGGCCGCCGACATGTCCGCTGATATGGCCACAAACATGGCCGACCGGGGTGAGTAGCGAGCGCTGCAGCATATCAGCGCTGGCTTTGCTGACATGGCCGCCGGGGTGGGTAGCGAGCGTTGCGGCAATCAGCGTCGGCTCTGCTGACCTGGCTGCTAACATGACCGCTGACATGGTCGCGCGCGGCTGACCCATCCAGCCACGCTCAGCTGCTGCCGACTCGGCCTGTGCATTATCTGATTACGGTAAGGTCAGCGGCGGTCCTCAGCTGCTGCCGACTCAGCCCGTACGTTGTCTGATCACGGGAAGCTCGGTTGGATCCTCAGGCGGTGCCGAATCGGTCCGTGCGTTGTCTAATCACGAGTAGTTCAGCGGTGGTCCTTAGCCGGTGCCGACTGGGCCCGTGCGTTTTGTCTGATCACGGTAAGATCAGCGGCGGTTCTCAGGCTGTGTAGACTCGGCCCGTGCGTGGCCTGATCACGGGAACTCGGCGGGATCCTCAGGCGGTGCCGACGGCCAGAAGCGCTGCAGCCCGCTCGATCGGCCTCCAGCCCGCCAGGTGCCGCTGCAGTGCACCCTGCCTGCGACGGCGAGCTCGGCCTTGGCTGACCCCGCCAGGGGCACGCTGCTCCCGCAATTATCAGAATCAGCTTACTGCTAACATCAGTATCCACAACTGACCCCATCTATTGTCCAGTGGAAGTGGTAGGAACAGGCTGTAAACATGCAGAGAAAAAGTGGAGAAACGAGGAGGTCTGGGTGAGCTTCGTTGGTGGAGAGACGGGTGTGTCTGTGTGAGGTTCAATATTGGAAAGACGGGTGGGTCTGTGTGAGGTGCAATAGTGGAGAGACGGGTGGGTCTGTGTGATGTTCAATAGTGGAGAGACGGGTGGGCCTGTGTGGGGTTCAATGTTCAATATTGGGGAGACGAGTGGGTCTGTGTGAGGCTCAAAAGCTTGCCTTGGGTCATCGAACTCGGCTGGAAGACTGCAAAAATTTCCGGCAGTGAAGTTCAATGAGTTTCTGAGAACATTGAAATATCACGGAGGCCAATTGTTAGTTAAAGGAGTGATACGTTGATTTTTTTACATATTCCGATTATTCCACCCTTGTTCATTGGAGAAGTGAGGGGATGGGACCCTCCCGCCATCCTGTCTTGCCTAAATATCTGATACGGAACAGTCCACCCACCAATCCAGAAGGTTGAGTCGTCTATGCGATTGCTCTGAGAGGACCCCTCAGCGGCGCCTGCGGGGTCCTCCTCCACCGCATGTCAGGTGTATCACACAGCACCACAGACTGAGGTCACCGGTACCCAGTATGTCAGGTGCATCACACAACAACACAAACTAAGGTCATCTCTATCCAGTATGACAGGCGCATCACACAATGCCACAGGCTGCGGTCACCTCTACCCAGTATGTCAGGTGTATCACACAATACCACAGGCTGCGGTCACCACTACCCAGTATGTCAGGTGTATCACACAATACCACAGGCTGCGGTCACCACTACCCAGTAGGTCAGGTGTATCACACAATACCACAGGCTGCGGTCACCACTACCCAGTATGTCAGGTGTATCACACAATACCACAGGCTGCGGTCACCACTACCCAGTATGTCAGGTGTATCACACAATACCACAGGCTGCGGTCACCACTACCCAGTATGTCAGGTGTATCACACAATACCACAGGCTGCGGTCACCACTACCCAGTATGTCAGGTGTATCACACAATACCACAGGCTGCGGTCACCACTACCCAGTATGTCAGGTGTATCACACAATACCACAGGCTGCGGTCACCACTACCCAGTATGTCAGGTGTATCACACAATACCACAGGCTGCGGTCACCACTACCCAGTATGTCAGGTGTATCACACAATACCACAGGCTGCGGTCACCACTACCCAGTATGTCAGGTGTATCACACAATACCACAGGCTGCGGTCACCTCTACCCAGTATGTCAGGTGTATCACACAATGCCACAGGCTGCGGTCACCTCTACCCAGTATGTCAGGTGTATCACACAATACCACAGGCTGCGGTCACCACTACCCAGTATGTCAGGTGTATCACACAATACCACAGGCTGCGGTCACCACTACCCAGTATGTCAGGTGTATCACACAATACCACAGGCTGCGGTCACCTCTACCCAGTATGTCAGGTGTATCACACAATGCCACAGGCTGCGGTCACCTCTACCCAGTATGTCAGTTGTATCACACAATACCACAGGCTGCGGTCACCTCTACCCAGTATGTCAGGTGTATCACATAATACCACAGGCTGCGGTCACCACTACCCAGTATGTCAGGTGTATCACACAATACCACAGGCTGCGGTCACCACTACCCAGTATGTCAGGTGTATCACACAATACCACAGGCTGCGGTCACCTCTACCCAGTATGTCAGGTGTATCACACAATACCACAGGCTGCGGTCACCACTACCCAGTATGTCAGGTGTATCACACAATACCACAGGCTGCGGTCACCACTACCCAGTATGTCAGGTGTATCACACAATACCACAGGCTGCGGTCACCTCTACCCAGTATGTCAGGTGTATCACACAATACCACAGGCTGCGGTCACCTCTACCCAGTATGTCAGGTGTATCACACAATACCACAGGCTGCGGTCACCACTACCCAGTATGTCAGGTGTATCACACAATACCACAGGCTGCGGTCACCCGACTGACACTCCACGTCTCAACCGAAGCCAGAGGCGGCGCGATAATCGACGGGGACGGAAGGGGACGGAAGCGGGACCTACACCACACCTGGCTAGCTGTTTCACATTTGCCAGCACCACGTCGGTTGCTATCTGCTGCGGTGAGGTCAGAGCAGGGCTCGGTTCCTCTCCCCAGCATGAGGTCACGGCTACCTCGGAGGTCGCCGACACTCACTGGTGTCAGATGCATCACACAACACCACAGACTGAGGTGATGGCTACCTCGGAGGTCGCCGACACTCACTGGTGTCAGATGCATCACACAACACCTCAGACTGAGGTGTGTGTGATGCACACCTCTACCTAGCATGTCAAGTGTATCACACAACACCACAAACTGAGGTCACCGCTACCTAGCATGTCAAGTGTATCACACAACACCACAGACTGAGGTCACCGCTACCCTGTATGTCAGGTGTATCACACAACACCACAGACCGAGGTCACCGCTACCTAGTGTGTCAGGTGTATCACACAACACCACAGGCTGCGGTCACCTCTACCCAGTATGTCAAGTGTATCACACAACACCACAGACTGAGGTCACCGCTACCCTGTATGTCAGGTGTATCACACAACACCACAGACTGAGGTCACCGCTACCCTGTATGTCAGGTGTATCACACAATACCACAGGCTGCGGTCACCTCTACCCAGTATGTCAGGTGTATCACACAACACCACAGACTGAGGTCACCGCTACCCTGTATGTCAGGTGTATCACACAATACCACAGGCTGCGGTCACCTCTACCCAGTATGTCAGGTGTATCACACAACACCACAGACTGAGGTCACCGCTACCTAGTGTGTCAGGTGTATCACACAAAACAGATTGAGGTCATCGCTACCCAGTATGCCAGGTGTATTACACAACACCACAGACTGAGGTCACCGCTACCCTGTATGTCAGGTGTATCACACAACACCACAGACCGAGGTCACCGCTACCTAGTGTGTCAGGTGTATCACACAAAACAGATTGAGGTCATCGCTACCCAGTATGCCAGGTGTATTACACAACACCACAGACTGAGGTCACCGCTACCTAGTGTGTCAGGTGTATCACACAAAACGGACTGAGGTCACCGCTACCCAGTATGCCAGGTGTATTACACAGCACCACAGACTGAGGTCACCGCTACCCTGTATGTCAGGTGTATCACACAACACCACAGACCGAGGTCACCGCTACCTAGTGTGTCAGGTGTATCACACAAAACAGATTGAGGTCATCGCTACCCAGTATGCCAGGTGTATTACACAACACCACAGACTGAGGTCACCGCTAGCCTGTATGTCAGGTGTATCACACAACACCACAGGCTGCGGTCACCTCTACCCAGTATGTCAGGTGTATCACACAATACCACAGGCTGCGGTCACCTCTACCCAGTATGTCAGGTGTATCACACAATACCACAGGCTGCGGTCACCACTACCTAGTGTGTCAGGTGTATCACACAATACCACAGGCTGCGCCCACCGCTACCTAGTTTGTCAGGTGTATCACACAATACCACAGGCTGAGGTCACCTCTACCCAGTATGTCAGATGTACCACACAATACCACAGGCTGCGGTAACCGCTACCTGGTGTGTCAGGTGTATCACACAATACCACAGGCTGCGGTCACCGCCAGGGGTGTCGATTTTTGAAAAACATTGGGGGGGGCCGAAGTGCCAACGCACTAGACCTTCCCCCCCCCCCCCCAAAAAAAAAAACTCGTCGGATTTAGCCCCACTATATTTTCGGATCTCAGAAATTCTGATTTTTTATTCCACGATGTGTATGTTTATATTTATTCAGCATCCTCACCAACGGGGAAAATCGTCCAATAACTGGTGAAGTCACATAATTAAAAGAGCAGTGCTCAGTACATGTCAACACAACAACTCTGAGTAAAAGCATGCGACTGCAGTGCCATATAGTGGGCTCGGATCTATTGTCACCGTCACCATTACCCTCCTCCTCACTCCACACACCAGCAAACACACACCGGCTTAAATACAAATACTTCAGCGATCAGATGCAGGCTAAAACACACCGGCATTGATGGAGCATCAGAGCACAGCAGACCTGAACAGTGATGACGGTGGGTGAAAGTATTTCCTTGGTGCCTGACATTAGGGAGGGAAATTTTTCCATTTAGTACGCCATTGCGGCTGCTCAACGTGTTTTTTTTCGCAGATTGCACGATCGAGAGTAGAAAGGCCCTTCGGATAATTTTCTTTCAGGACTCATTCTGAATTTTCTGGTCCTCTGGTCGATTCGATGGAGCCTCCTTGTGGTTTTTGTGGTGAAGTCTATTTTATAAGCCCCCTGCAGGCTATTTTTGGAGCCCGGTACGTTTCTTCGGGCTCTCGGTGCGTTTTTTTCGGTGCCTCAGCAGGGTTCTTTTCCGGCGTCTGACGACTTCTTATTTTGTGGATCCTTGACGCAATTTTTGCGTCCGCAAGGTGACATTCCGGGTATATATTGGTCCTTGGGAAGCCAGCTGCAACTTGTGGGGCTCCGACACGACGTTTTGGCCGCAGTGAGATTTTCAAGAGAAGCGGCGTGAAATTTTTTTGGTCTAAGTGCAATTTTTTGGGGCCCCGTGGTCACTTGTTTGGATCCCTTGTGGTGGCTACGACACGTTTTTGGGGGCTCAACAAGTTTTGTGGGCTTTTGGAGCCATTGTTGAGATCCCAGATTGATTTTCCGTGTCCGGACTGTTTTTCATTTACCCGGCTTCATTTGTTGGGTGATCTCAACGAGACTTTTAGAGCCCCGGTGGGACCTGTCAGGCCTCTAGCGTGATTTTCAGGGGCCCGGGTGATAATCCTTAGTACCCCAGTCTCAGCGTGATTTTCAGGAGGCCCCGGCCCGACCGTTAGTGGCCCCCGTCGTGACTTTCTTGAACCCCGGCACGACTTTTTTTTGCTGCCCAACGTGATTTTCAGGGGCCCAGGTGCAACCTTTTGAGGCCCCAGCGTCATTATCGGGGGCCCCTGCGCTACGTTTGGGGGCCCCCGATGTCATTCTTCTGAGCCCCGGTGTGATTTATTGCGGACCGAGTGCAATTTTTAGGGAGCATGGCGAATTTTTTTCCTGAGCTCGGCGGATTCTTGGGGGCCCCACAACCTATCAGGAGGGGGGAGGCAACTGCCCACAATGCCCCCCTCCCCAATTCGGTACGTCACTGTGCCATGCAATGATGCAACATAAGAATCCAGGAATAGTTCATCTGTTTCATCACTCACATGTGATTTCAACTCCTCAGTTATCCAGACAGTTTGAGGAAAGTCAAACATCTGCTACATGGATCAGCAAAGATGGATTGTAAGGCAACATGGGTACCATGGAATTCAAGTCACAGTAGTTATGCTGCAATACATACCTTCTTCAACAGACTGCTTTGGAGATGGATGAGCTCCTGAAGTTTGGTCAGGGTTGGAGTTGGAGATGGATGGAGCAACACTGTGAAGGACATAACATATGGTTCTAGAGACTTCTGTTTCCATTAACAATACAGGGGATGAAGTAACATTTTCATTGGCTTCATTGACTTCTATGGTGTCCTGAGTAAGTAGGACAATCGAGATGGCTTTCTGTTATATGCATTGTAGAAGCAATGTTATGATGTAGTTCTTATACCCCAGTGAGAATGGTATGGATTCATTCATCAGTGAATTTGCAAACATACTGATATATCAGTTAACAACAATACAGGGAGCTATGTGATCAACATGGTCGATGTGCCCTAAAGCCCAAATAACTAAGTAAGAATGCAGAGAATCTGCTGCATAACAGTTTGCCCATAAATTAGCCATGATATATGGCATCATACTTCCCATGCTATTTAGAATAGTGAGCTATATTTTGTGTACAAACATTAGTACATTATAAATGTTAATTAAACGTTACACACATCAGTTCCTTACAAGTATCAGCAATACATTTCCTTCATGTGCTTTAAATATGATTCAAGAAAGCACTGTCATCGATTTTAAACTTGCAAAAAGAGTGGGCCGCCTGGTGTTTTGAGTGCTATTGGAGTGAATTTGCTGTCGTGTTAGTGAACTGACCACTTATTGAGATATAAGTACTTTAACTTTGTCTGCTTCTATCATGAAACATTTATCATGTTCCAATACATCAGAAATCATCAGAATAACTTCTTGTCCACAAACCGGTGTGTGCATTTCTATGAATTTCTCATATTTATTAACACTAATGATGTAGATCTGATTTGTAAATTTACAACACAGAAAATGTTATCAGCACAGGATTCCATTCCTGAAAATATAGTACTTTCAACATGTTATTATTCTTTTACATTTCAACACATTAAGTTGGGTTACATTTAGTATTGTAAAAAAAATGCATTGCTTGAAATTTTTACAACTTGATGTTTTGGTTTTGTTTTTCTCCAAAGGGAGGTTAGGGTAGGTTGGGTTAGGTTATGTTGCATTTCTTTTTTGTTAAAAAAAAATATATCTTATCCTATGTCACCTAATTCAAAGCCTTTTTTGGTGTTATTTTGCTCGCAATGAAATGTAGGCATTTGTATAGAAAATGAGTGGTGCCATCATCTGAGTCACATTCATAAGCATTGCATTGAAATGATACATTCCACGAATTCATAAACACCTTAAAACAAAAATTTACCAAAATGAGCAGTAACATCATGTTCATCACATTCCTAAACATTGCATTAAACAAAATTCAAGAAATCAGAAATTACCTTAAGCTGTAAATTTACCAACAGGTGTGCCAATCCCTGAACGGAAATGCAACACAAGGTGCCCCAATCCTGGGCAGAAAAAGCACTAAGAGCAGTGGAATGAAAATATTAATAAAAGTAAACTAAAAACAGCTCTTCTTGAAGCCAAACGTGGTAGTTATGTGATATTAACATGGAAACCCTGAGCACAAATCAGAAAAAGGCATGGACTGGATTTGTTCAAGCTTACCTGCAGACTTCTTCAACTACTGTTCCTTTGGGAATTAAATATCAGCAAGCTATTTATTCACGATTTAAAATCACACCAATCTGCAGATACATCAGAATGTGCGAAGTACAAAAACGAATCAGTACGACGTCACATGAGATTGGCCTCCGGATTAAACACTGCGCGCAATTGCACCACAAATGTCGCACCTCCGTCACATTTGTCGACAGCAAGCTCAAATTTAGACTAGGCGCTGGAATTTCTGTAACTTGAATTTTTTCTTTGGATGTTACGATTTTGGATGTTCTGAGCAAAGCCCATCGCGATTTGTGACATTTAATGCGCGTTAGTGTCTATCAAGTCTCTCTAGACACATTTGGTGATGTGTTTTGACCTTATATAACTTACAAGCAGGTGTTTGTCACTTCTGCAACCGCCATAGGGCCATATTTCTGAGCTATGACATCACGAGTGCGATTGCCAGGCTGCGCCGAATTTCTCCACCGAATTTGGAATATGCCCGATTTCTGCTCGGGTGCGTCGGTAAATAAGTCTCGGTAAAGCGACGATAAACTATGTACCGCGTTTCCAAGGATTAAGGTTGCAGTTAGCGTGTTCAATATGTTTGATGGCACGCAGTAATGTTCCTACTAATTTAAAAAAGCAAAATAATGCGGTTGAAAAAGCAGGGTTCTTGGAGAGCTTCGAACCTGCCAACTCTGGATCTCGAGTTTGAGTTCATACCTCCGCGCCACACGGCTGGGCGTAACTGCCCCGAAGTTTGGGATGCGGGTTGGGCAGTGTACAAGAAAAAATACTTTGACGCTATATACCGCGATAGTTTCGATTGCTAGAGCAAAGGTGGTAGATAGATTGGTGAAAGAAAGCGAAGCGATCCTTTTGCGGTGCCAGAATCATGTGAAATAGCGCAATATAATCAGATATATGGTTTTTCGTAAATCGCAGCAGCTCCCTGCACAGCATAGGAATCGGGCTATATCGAACTGGTAACGTCACGATCAATCAGTCCGAAGCGTTCAAATCATCTAGTGACTGTATCTGATTTAAAAAATAAAAAATTCATCCGAGTTCTTGTTGGGTTGGCTTTATGAACCAGGGTCCTATTGCTAAGCAGAGCTTGTTGCGTGAACCCTGACCCCACCACCCGATCCATTAATTCAAGTTCAACGGCAGAATTTTGACCGAAAGTTTAACGTGCCGTCAATGCACCGACACGGCCGCCCGGTAGCTCGTCCCCGGCCTTATCGGGCCAGCTGCCAACTGACCCTCCCAGCCGGGGGCTAAATGCGAGCGCGCAAAGCGACTCGAACCCTGCGTTGCCAGGACAGGGGAGACCAGAGCAGGCCAGCGCTCTAACCAGCTGAGCTACCGGGGCGGCTAAATGGCGGAATGGCTAAATGGCGGATTAAACGGTCTTGCTTACAAGGTTCGTTTAGAAAGTCTTGTAAGGTACGGCCTAGTATCTACCTATTGCTTTCTTCAAGAATGGCAATTATAATACAGTGTGCATGCATCTTCTTCCTGACTTTTTTCTTTCCTGGTATCATAAGCTAGCAGATATTACATGTTGATGTGGCTCTTGGTGCAGGTCGAGACTGGGATGCTGCGTCTCAATAATGAATATGTGCACATTGTCATTGGGATATAGGTGGTAACTAGGTAAATCTCAAGCTTATAGTACGATGGATTGACTGCTGAAGACAAATATAGTTTGCATATCCACAATTTCAATGAAAACTGATTGTTGTTGACTGGACTGGATTGTGTGCAAGTTTGACGGTGACTGGAAATTGAGTGGGATGAATCCAGTTCAAGCTCCATATGCATGTGCTTCTGCCATTGGTCATGTGTGCAAGTATCATTATGACAATGCAATTGTTATCTAACACAACGAAGAATGGCTCTTAGATGCTCCTGGGTTTTATATATTGCGTGTAAAGAAAATATACGACCTTCAATATACCAGGAGGTGCTGAGTTGACATCAAAAGTAACGTTAAGGATTATCCTTTGTTACTCAACGTTTCGGCCAGGGGCCATCGTCAGGAGTTAAGAACTACACGCAATTGTTATCTAGTGGCTTTGCAAATTTTTTCAAACAATTTGGTTTCAAATGAATCAGCAGCAGCTAATCTCGACATTTTATGATGTAAGTCGTGCTTGCAAAGTGGAAGGGAATCCAACTCCTTTGGTTTTTTCTCACAAAATGTTCAATTTTGCGGCAAAAGGTGGAGAGTCAATCCACTATCCAATTCAAATCTGTTTCATTTCAGTACAAAATGTGCTGGTTGGCATCAACTAAGTTTTGTAAGTAGCATGGTGTTTTTTGTTCTTTTTTCCTTTAACTTTCTACTCAGCATAAAAATAGCATAGGCTATTTGGGGGGGGGGGAAACCAACATTGAGGGGGCCAAGATTAACATTGGTGGGGCCATGGGCCCCAAAAAAGGATACAAATCGACGCCCCTGCTTTTAATACAAATATTAGAAACAAAAATTAAGCATTATATATTCTGAAAATTTTATAAATTGAACAACCGAACCCAACCTAACCGAACCTAATGTCAGCTGCTTTTGAAGGAAAATGTCCGATTTTATTTTATGTTTGGAAAATTTGTGATTTTTTTTGCAAAGTTAAACAACTAAACTAGCCTAACCTAGCCAAATCGGTATTATTGTGCTTTAAGGTGGTAACAAGACAAGTTTGTACACACATTTGCCTCCATATAGCAAACAAATGGGTTAGGTTTGGTTAAATTAGGTTAGTTTAGGGTTTTCAAATTGGAAAACTTTAAAAAAAAATTCCAAAAATGTTTCCCCCACAAATTGCGAATTATTTGGGAACTTTGCAGTTTAAGGTGTTCTTTTTTCTTTCTTTAAACAATTTTTCTGCAGAATACCATGTTTATGAAGGTGACTAAGATGATTGGACCCACTTATTATCTGTGCAAATGCTTATTTTTCAGGTTGTGAGCAAAATAATGCCAAAAAGGGCTTTGAGTTCGGTAACATAGCATAAACATGAATGTTTTTTAAAAATGCAACAAAACCTAACCTATCTTTTGAGAACACAAAATTTCAAAAATTTCAATGTCAATTAATTTATTTTCTGAAAATTATCAACCTTAAAAAAAGTAACCTAACCGAGCCTAACCTAACCTAAACTGCCTTTGAAAATTTTATTTTTATAAACATGTTTGTAATTTTTGGGGGAAAACTTTTGGGCATTATTGTGCTTTAGGGTGGGAACAAGAAAAGTTGTATGGGAGCTGTATGACCAACGCAGTCAATGCGGCCATAAACCAAAATAACCAACCAACCAACCAAGAAAAGTTTTTACACACATTTGTCACCATAAAGCAAACAAATGGGTTAGGTGTGGCTATGGTAGGTTGGTTTAGGTTTTTTAAGTTGGAAAATTTGTCAATTTTTTTCTTCAAATTAAAATAACATAAATTTGCACCGAAAATAAGTGGTCCGTACCTTAGTAACCGCCATGAACATTGTATTCTGAAGAAAAATGCAAACAAACAAAAAATCACCTTAAACTGCAAATTTACCAATCATTTTTTATTCAACAGCAACTTATGATAGGTTAGGTTTGGCTGTGTTAGGTTCTTTAAACTTTGAAAATTGAAAATTGTAAAATGCTTTAACTGTCTGATGCGCAGTGAAATTGAAACACGCCTGATGCTATCAATTTCTTCAATGTAAGAGAAAAAAGAACTATGATGTCACGAAAGCTTGAAGGCGAACTTTGGTGTACCTTCCAAGGTAATAGTGGGTGACACATTTAATGCGGGCTGCCAGACACTGGTCTTGTATGACTATAGGGTTTGTTTGGGAAGTCATGTGTGGCCATAGCTTAATACCTATTGTTTTTCAGGAATATCAATTATAATGAGGTGTCTATATGGCTTCTTGCTGACTTTTCTCTCATGTTTTCATAGCCTGGCAGATTGGCTCACACTTTGATTTTGTTGGTTCAGTTTGAGATTGGGTTGCCCCATAATTGGGCATGTAGGTAGGTAGGTACCTTGGTAAATATCAAGCTGATGGTGTGATGGGTAGGTTGCTAAATATAATCATAGTTTGTATATCCACAATCTCAATGATAACCATGATTTGCTTGCAAGTTTGACAATGACTGGAAATTGAGAATGGAATTAATTTGGAATTAATGTGGTTTTGCCATTGGTGGTGTGTACAATCATCAGCATGACCATGCAATTGTTGTTTAGTTGCTTAGCAGATTTTCTTTCAGACAATCTGGTTTAAAATGCTTCAGCATCGCTAATTCAACATTTTATGATGTAAGCTGTACTTCCACAGTGGAGGGAATTCCAGCTATTTTGTTTGTTTTTGCACACAATTTTACATTTTTCAACAAAAGGTGGAGGATCAGTCCACTATCTAATCCAAATCTGTTTCTTTTCAGTACAAAATGTGCTGGTTAACATCAATGTTTCTACTTAGCATGGTGTTTTTCATTTTTTCCCTTTAGCTTTCTTATCAGCATAAAATAGCATACGTTATTGGGGGGGGGGGGGCCCAAATCAACATTATGGGGGGACAAGATCAACATTGGTGGGGCTATGGCCCCCACAAAAGGATACAAATCGCCGCCCCTGGTCACCGCTACCTAGTATGTCAGGTGTATCACACAACACCACAGACTGAGGTCACCGCTACCTAGTATGCCATGTGTATCACACAACAGTCTAGACTGAGGTCACCGCTACCTAGTGTGTCAGGTGTATCACACAATACCACAGGCTGCGGTCACCGCTACCTAGTTTGTCAGGTATATCACACAATACCGCAGGCTGAGGTCACCGCTACCTAGTATGTCAGGTGTATCACACAACACTACACACTGAGGTCACCGCTACCTAGTATGCCATGTGTATCACACAACAGTCTAGACTGAGGTCACCGCTACCCAGTATGCCAGATGTATCACACACCACAGACTGAGGTCATCGCTGCCTAGTGTGTCGGGTGTATCACACAAAAGCGTAGACTGAGGTCATCGCTGCCTGGTGTGTCAGGTGTATCACACAATACCGCAGATGTGGTACGTTAGCGACGCCCGGCAACGACCGACTCTTAATGTGAGAAAAGGCCTTCTCTCTGCTACAGCCGTAAGTCGGCGACAGCTAGTTGATTTTTATTTAATCCACTAAGTTTTTGACAGTATTGGGCATGAGGTGATACTGGATGCCCACTTGGCTCTACAGCAATGCCTCAGGTGCCAAGAAACTAATTTATGTAGAACACAAACGATTACATTACTTATTTGTAATCTGTTTCGTGCGTGAGTCATGGCACTGGTCCCCAGGTTTATATTTGTTGTTCCATTTTAACAGCACAGTGTTTAAAAGACTCATATACCTGAAGCTGTGCACAGGACACAAACACGTAGTACTTCTACAAATTGTATTATTCCACTTATGATGGGTAACTGGAAAAAAAATATATTATTCCTCAAGCCGGTGATAAAATAATGGTTTTATCTATGCATGAAATTTTGAAACCAGTTCAGTAGGATGTTGAGATTTGTCATGAAATTCAATTTTTGCCATCTTTAGAGTCAAAATTTTAAGACAAGAGAGTACATGACAATACTTTTCCTTCGGTTTGAGATGCCTCATTGAGGAATACCTACTTTCTGCATAACTACAGCAACTATACTGGTATTGCATAGCAGACCACACCATAAGTAATCCCTTGATCAGGAATGTTCATTCTTAATGTTCTATCATGTATCACATGTATCACAATCCCTAGCAGCATAAGAATAATACTTAGAAATGAGCTACTGTTAGAAACGAAGCATGGACACATTCAGGATAAGCAATGTCAATACTTCTTATTACCTTCTTATTTGCACATTATTGCACTTCAAGGTATCTACAAGAAAAGTTGGCACACTTTACCTCCATGAAGCAAACAAAGGGGTTAGGTTTGGTTCAGCTAGGTTAGATTAGGGTGTTCTTCTAAGTGGGAAAAAACATTCTTTGTGAACTATGTCACAAACCGATTTTTTCTTCAAAAACTGATTTGGCTAGATTAGGCTTGGTGACGTTTTTTACTTGAATAATTTGGAAAACAAACTGTTTGACGATTTTGATGTTTGACGAAGATTTTCTTCATACATCAAAGGTTAGGCTAGGTTAGATTAGGTTATGTTAACCGTTTATCTTTTTTTAACATTATTGTATGATATATGACCCAACCGCAAGCCCCTTTTTGGTGTGATTTTGTCTGCTAACTGAAATGTATGCATTTGCAGAAGAAATGAGTGAACACATCATGTTATCCACATTTATCGACATTGCATCAGAAACGGAAATTCCAAAAATTCAACTTTAAAGTGCAAATTTGCCCTAATTTGTGCTACTTATTTCATACCTCACTTGTTCACTGTTTCAGTAATACTTCATTTTTAAACATGAGACAAAACAAAAATGCCTCTATGCTAGTATCAAACACATTATAATCTACAACCAACAGCCATGTCCAAAATGGCAGAGCCCTGGCCAATATTTCTTAACACATTTTATTTCATAAATTATTGTGAGTGATCTGAAGCTGGTATCTCATCCATGGACAACTCATCAAATTGAAGACAAGGAGCAGAGCTTTAATGTAAACACTTGTCCAGATTGACCTTATCTACCAAAAAGAAAAAAAAACATGTAGGAGAAGGGGGGGGGGGTCCAAACACTTAAGACATCATGCAAACAAATAGATCTACTGCTGCTCTGTATGGCCAAACCAGTAATTGTGCTGTGCATAATGAACACAGAAATGAACAAAGCTATCCATATTCAAACAGTTCTATTTGATGGAAATCCTCTAATAACTTGCAAAGGGCAACTTTAAAATGGATAATTATTTTGTAGTGGTGTGCCATATTTTGAACACGAAAATTGTGTTGCGCAGGATTACTTCAATGTAGCTGTTTTGGTACAAGTTATTAGTAACTCCTAAAAAACAATGGTGCAATTGCAAAAAAGAAATATCAGAGGTCACTTCTGTATGGTCTTCTAAAGCCAACTGCTCTCGGAAGCCTAAACTGATGCCTGCAAACTTTGCTAGCTCCATATGTAAAGAATCTGTAGAACCTATCAGACCATCGTAAAGAATCTATCAGACCTTCGTATTTTGGTAGAGAAAGGTCCATTGTGTATGGTGTATGAATACTACCATCTTTTTGTTATTTACATGCTGAAAGTGATGCAGATGTCCAAAGGTAAGTGTTTGAGAAACAGAACGTGTTCGGATACCCTCGCTTCCCCTACCTACTTTAAGTTAGTTCAATATCCAAATATGCCATGTATCCAGATGCAATTTTTTTTCACAATTCCTTCATATTCACATGCACTGGAAGTTTTCACGTAGGTTGGTAGTACCTACCTTGGTAGGTAGGTCTGTAGGACCTAGGTAGGTAGGGGAAACGCGGGTATCCGAACACGTTCCGTTTCCCGAATTCATACTTTTGGACGTCTCCTTGGTCACCTTCAGCACATACATAACAAAAAGACAGTGGTATTCATAAACGATGGACCTTTCTCTACAAAAATACGAAGGTCCAATTGCATAGTCTGACCAATTATTTGTGTATGGATCTAGCAAAGTCCATGGGCACCATTTTTAGGGTTCCAAGAGCAGTCTGCTTGAGAAAAACCACAAGGAAGCGACCTCCAATATGTTTTGCCATTATACCAGTATTTTGTAGTGGCTACTAATAACTTGTATCACAACGGCTACAGTGAAGTAATCTGCACAACCACATTTTCGTGTTCGCAATACGGCACACCACTACGAAATAATTATCCGTTTTAAGGTTGCTCATTGGAAATGATTAGAGGCTTTTCATCAAAATGAACTGTTTCAATATTGATAGCTTTTCATTTTTGTGTTCGGTAAACACACTACAATTACTGGTCCAGTCATACAGAAGCAGCAGTAGAGCTATTTGTTGCATGATGTCTAAGTGTTCAGAACCCCCCTCTTCTCCTATCATTATGTAGGTAAATACGTACCCGAGCGTTTCCTTGCCTTTTTCCGTCAATGGAAGCGTACGTCTGCAGGTCCAACAGCACTCCCAGCATAACTGAAACTTCGGTATCATCCCATTGTTTCGGCATGACTCGTACTCAAGACCAAATACAGCCAATCTAATATCTGTACTAACTGCCCTCGAACGCGTTCCCCGTCCTGGCCTTGACTGGCCTTGGCCGACTTGACGGCTACGCCAGAACCGATAGTTCAGCGCTGACGTATGGAAGTTGGATATGAGATACATCTGAGTTATAATTATTACATAATGGCGTGAAACATGTTTAAACGTAAGTACCTAATATATTTACTGGTATTGTAGTTATTAATTAGCTTTTAGTCGCAAACAACCTCATGTTAGTGATGAAAATGGCCGCGAAGATTGCGTCATTTTAAAACTGCCAACTTCCTAAAAGTGATTTTACGATAAAACTTCCGTTAGTTTGGTAGCACGAAGTGCCCGACTACATGAGCCAACTTTCGCGTGAAAGCGAAAATGACGGAACCGTTCCGTTGTTTTATGCTCATGTAAACTGGGTAAGTGACGCGTCCCTTCGATCTGAAGGCGGCGAGCCACCACTTGCATGTCAGCCGTGGTCTGGTTGGGCGCCACCATAACGCCACTGTCAGCCGCTGTCAGCCGCTGTCCATCACGGCTGACACAGCCACTGACCATACACCATGGTACACAACTACACACCGTCAAAGCTGACACGGGCACTGACCATACACCACTTACACAATTACACACCGTCACGGCGACACAGGTACTGATCATTCACCACTGTAAACGATTACACACCATCACGGCTGACACAGACACTGACCATGCACCACGGTACACACCGTCACGGCTGACACAGGCACTGACCATTTACCACTGTACACGATTACACCCCATCACGGCTGACATAGACACTGACCATGCATGCACCACGATACACAATTACACACCGTCAGGGCTGACACAGGCACTGACCATACACCACGGTACACAACTACACACCGTCACGGCTGACACAGGCACTGACCATTTACCACGGTATACAATTACTCACCGTCACGGCGACACAGGCACTGACCATTTACCACTGTACACGATTACACCCCATCACGGCTGACATAGACACTGACCATGCACAACGGTACACACCGTCACGGCTGACACAGGCACTGACCATGCACCACGGTACACAATTACACACCGTCACGGCGACACATGCACTGACCATGCACCACTGTACACAACTACACACCGTCACGGCTGACACAGGCACTGACCATGCATCACGATACACAATTACACACCGTCATGGCGACACAGACACTGACCATACACCACGGTACACAATTACACACCGTCACGGCGACACAGGCACTGACCATTTACCACGGTACACAATTGCGCACCGTCGCGGCGACACATGCATTGACCATACACAACTGTACACAATTACACGCCGTCACGGCTGACACAGGCACTGGCCATACATCACGGTACACAATTACACACCGTCACGGCTGCTGTGGCGAACGCACACGACCGCGTGAAGCGTGACGTATTGATGGCTCTAAGCGTGTTACAAGCCGTGTTGTGACGTGTGACGTATTGATTGCTCTAGGCGCGTTACGTGCCGTGTTGTGACGCGTGACGTTTTGATGGCTTTAGGCGCGCTATGTTCTGTGTCGTTACTGCGCTAACTGCATGACGTGTAACGTGATTTTCCGTACACATAGCGCGTTTCGGGTGGTTCCAGCGAGGCCAACGAGGTCGTCGACTTGCAGACCGTCTTAGTGACTTCGAAGCTGTGTGTGCCGAAACTTGCGACTTGAACCGGCTCTGGCGCACGCGCTGCTGATTCCAGAAATGTGACCGTCATGTGGTTCACGGACCGATGAGGAAGGCCGGCTACGGTACATGGCCGCCGCGCCGGCCGCACTGTTCGGCGGCACTCGCCGGCCGCGCCTCGGACCGCTGCCTTACCTGGGAAGAGCGACCCTGCCAAGCATAGGCAATTGCCGAGAAGTAGGATGGCCTCCGTATGCACACCCAATTGGTTTTGTGAACAAGTTTCCTTCCTGGCCCGAAACAGTTGCGGCAAATTGTCCATTTGTGCATGCAGCCATGATTTGCACGGTGCAGGAATGAGCGCATTACGAACACTTTTGCAGTAGGTGCTCTACTGCACTGGATACAGTACCTTAATATAGCTGGAAGCAACTATTCCCCATGCTGAGTTTGTAACACATCAGCTCGGGCTGCGTGCGATAGTTGCATTTGCAGCTGCCGAGTGGCAGCTCAGCAGTGAGCTGCCACTCAGCATCAGAGCGGCATACGTGGCACTTTGACGAGTGAGCAACATCGCGAGTCACGTCTACTCACCGTGTCACCGCACAGTATGGGGCAACGGTGAGCAGGTGTTTGGCGACAGCGAACATCTGTGGGATGGGAGCACGCTGTGTGGGGCAGCAGTGAACATGACGTGTGGGATGACAGTGAACGCGTTGTGTGGGGTGACACTGAGTAAGTTGTGTGGAGCGACAGTTAACATGTTGTGTGGGATGTCAGTGAACATTCTGCGTGGTACGACAGTTAGCATGTTGAATGTTATGTCGATGGACATATTGTGTGGGGCGACGGTGAACTTGATGTGTGGGATGACAGTCAGTTTGATTGCTTAATCATTGATTACTTGGGCTTAAGGGTGCATCAAATGCTACTGGTTATGTAGTGTCCAGACATTGAGCATATTTTGCGGGATGTCAATGAGCATGTTGCGTGGAATGTCAATGAGCATGTGTGGGGCAACAGTAAACATGACGTGTGGGATGACAGCGAGCGTGCTGCGTGGGGCGACACTGAGCATGTTGTGCAGGGTGACAGTGAACCTATTGCATGGAACACTAGTGAACACGTGGTCAGACACAACATGGAACAACAGTGAACACTTGGTCAGACACAACATGGAACAATAGTGAACACTTGGTCAGACACAACATGGAACAACAGTAAACACTTGGTCAGACACAACATGGAACAATAGTGAACACTTGGTCAGACACAACATGGAACAACAGTAAACACTTGGTCAGACACAACATGGAAAAATAGTGAACACGTGGTCAGACACAACATGGAACAATAGTGAACACGTGGTCAGACACAACATGGAACAACAGTGAACACTTGGTCAGACACAACATGGAAAAATAGTGAACACGTGGTCACACACAACATGGAACAATAGTGAACACGTGGTCAGACACAACATTGAACAACAGTGAACACTTGGTCAGACACAACATGGAACAATAGTGAACACTTGGTCAGACACAACATGGGACAACAGTGAACACTTGGTCAGACATAACATGGAATAATAGTGAACACGTGGTCAGACATAACATGGAACAACAGTGAAGACTTCGTCAGACTTGAAGACTTCGTCAGACGTGAAGACTTCGTCAGACTTCGTCAGACACAACATGGAACAACAGTGAACACTTGGTCAGACACAACATGGAACAATAGTGGACACGTGGTCAGACACAACATGTAACAATAGTGAACACTTGGTCCGACACAACATGGAACAATGGTGAACACTTGGTCAGACACAACATGGAACAACAGTGAACACTTGGTCAGACACAATATGGAACAACAGTGAACACTTGGTCAGACACAACATGGACATAAAGACATAAAAGACATAAAAGATCAGTGCAACTATGAGCCACAAGGGCCCTTCTTGATTGTACTCCGGACACTGAACCACTTGCCCACCAAATCCGTCGATCAGCCCTCCCTGGAATACCGAAGAACAATAGTAAACACGTGGTCAGACACAACATGGAACAACAGTGAACACTTGGTCAGACACAACATGGAACAACAGTGAACACTTGGTCAGACACAACTTGGAACAACAGTGAACACGTGGTCAGACAACATGGAACAACAGTGAACACGTGGTCAGACACAGCATGGAACAATAATGAACACGTGGTCAGACACAACATGGAACAACAGTGAACACGTGGTCAGACACAACATGGAACAACAGTGAACACTTGGTCAGACACAACATGGAACAGTGAACACTTGGTCAGACACAACATGGAATAATAGTGAACACGTGGTCAGACATAACATGGAACAACAGTGAACACTTCGTCAGATACAACATGGAACAACAGTGAACACTTGGTCAGACACAACTTGGAACAATAGTGAACACGTGGTCAGACACAACATGGAACAATAGTGAACACTTGGTCAGACACAACATGGAACAACAGTGAACACTTGGTCAGACACAATATGGAACAACAGTGAACACTTGGTCAGACACAGCATGGACATGAAGACATAAAAGACATAAAAGATCAGTGCAACTATGAGCCACAAGGGCCCTTCTTGGTTGCACTCCGGGCACTGAACCAGTTGCCCACCAAATCAGTCGATCAGCCCTCCCTGGAATACCGAAGGAACAATAGTAAACACGTGGTCAGACACAACATGGAACAACAGTGAACACTTGGTCAGACACAACATGTAACAACAGTGAACACTTGGTCAGACACAACATGGAACAACAGTGAACACTTGGTCAGACACAACGTGAAACAATAGTGAACACTTGGTCAGACACAACTTGGAACAACAGTGAACACTTGGTCAGACACAACATGGAATAATAGTGAACACGTGGTCAGACACAACATGTAACAATAGTGAACACTTGGTCCGACACAACATGGAACAATAGTGAACACTTGGTCAGACACAACATGTAACAACAGTGAACACTTGGTCAGACACAACATGGAACAACAGTGAACACTTGGTCAGACACAACATGGAACAACAGTGAACACTTGGTCAGACACAACATATAACAACAGTGAACACTTGGTCAGACACAGCATGGAACAACAGTGAACACTTGGTCAGACACAACATGGAACAACAGTGAACACTTGGTCAGACACAACATGGAACAACAGTGAACACTTGGTCAGACACAACATGTAACAACAGTGAACACTTGGTCAGACACAACATGGAACAACAGTGAACACTTGGTCAGACACAACATGGAACAACAGTGAACACGTGGTCAGACACAACATGGAACAACAGTGAACACTTGGTCAGACACAACATGGAACAACAGTGAACACTTGGTCAGACACAACATATAACAACAGTGAACACTTGGTCAGACACAACATGCGTCTGTCGCTGAGATCAGGCTGGCTGGATTTCTAATGCGCGCAGTCAGTGACCGAGTCCGCATCGAACTACCGTAGTACTGCGCACTCCTTCATCTCATCTGGTGGGACAAAATCCCCATGCCACATGCGTGCCTCTCGGCTCTCCCTATGTAAACATATATGTCTGCGATCATCCTCCCAAGATGTGATGAAATCCTAGTGTCCGCCATCCAAATGTCTCGGTTTGTATGCATGCTTCTATAATCTTCGCTCGTCGGCACGGTCGCCATATGCCACTTCCATAATCCTCGCTCGTCGGCACGGTCGCCATGTGCCACTTCCATAATCCTCGCTCGTCGGCACGGTCACCATATGCCACTTCCATAATCCTCGCTCGTCGGCACGGTCGCCATGTGCCACTTCCATAATCCTCGCTCGTCGGCACGGTCGCCATGTGCCACTTCCATGATCCTCGCCACGCCAGCACGATCGCCGTACGCCACGCCACGTTTACTCCAGCCAATTCTGTCCACATAGTGTGAAGGCTGAGGCCAGGGGTAAAAAATATGCAGAACCTTCTCCAAAGTAACAACATCAGTGTCCGATATTTCTCCATTTCAAATATGTTGCCCAAAAGGCCAATAAGCAACCCAAACTCTTTTGCATCGGTTCACACGACCGAATTCCAGGACCAAAAGTTGTCCATTTCAACAATTTTCCACACAAAAAAACGATGCCCGCTAAAAATTTACACTCGGAAAATATCACCGAATTTTCGCAATGCCCTATGTCAGCGGGTCATTGCGAGAACTACCCATTCGCCGTGGATTTCCTTTCGATATGTCCAAGCATATATGATACATTCATGGTCTTCGGGAGAATTGGCATTGCTGTGGTGCTTGCTGCTTACAACTGAAAACATAAAAACACCGACTTTGTAGGAAGTGGGTCTTGCACAAGCACCACAGGAGGCTTGATCGTAACGACTTCTAAAACCGCATTCAGAACACGCTTTAAGAACAGGGAAATGGTACTTTCACTTGTTACTTTCAGTGAAATAAAACAATGCTCTTTGATGAATGGTGTTTTTTTTAATATATATTTCCCATCTCACAGCTAGGTCAAACAAACAAACTTACAGAAGCGTGCAGGTAACCAATCGCAGTTTGAGACAGTGACACAGGCAGGGGGGGTTCAAAGGGGTCAGTTGACCCCCTCCCTAGAAATTTTGGAAGGGTCCGCACTCAAAGGGGGGCCCGGTTTCAGCCAAGTGGGGCCCGGTCTGGATCAGGTGTGGGCCCGGTCTGAGCCAGTAGGGGGTCCGGTCTGAGCCATATGGGGCCCTATCTGAGCCGGAAGGGGGCCTTGTCTGAGACAGCATTGTGGGAGTTGATTGTTTCTAACGAGTTAGGTACCTATGTGCAGACATACAACAGGGGAATGGGTATAAAACTGTGCATCATGTTCTATGTCAGGGGCCCCCACCCAGCTATTTTGTTGTTGGATTTTGCTCTCCATGCATCTATAGTTTCCGAATTTAGGAGTTCTTCTCACCTCACATGCCACTGGCATTGTCTGACATGTTATCAGCTGAAGAACTGGGAGGACATTGGGGAGGCCATGCCCCCCCCAAAAAAAAGAATACAAATCGACGCCCTTGCCTCGCCCCCCCCCCCGCCCCGAATCATTCTCATAAATCGAAACACCCCTGGATGGCTTCATGTAAAAAACAATATCAGTAAGAACCGTGGTAACTAGCTTAACAAACGCAAACCCCAAATGCACCCAAATATCGCACCCGACACACTATAAACGGAAACAAAACGGAACGGCGCCTAGCAGAAATAGATATACCCTTGGCGAAGTGACCTGGCATTTGCAAGTATTTACGTCACCATCGCCATTCGAACAAGGTTAAAGATTAAAAGGGCATTAGAAACCGCAAATAAGTTGAAAAATGCATTTGATCCGACTCTGAATGCGATGCTCTTTCACGTCAGAGGCCTTAATTTATCGAACGGATCGCCATAAGCGTGTTAAAAAGAGCCATAGTAAGAAAATAGGCGCTGCCAAGCCAGTACCTCCAGATCTCGAGTTTTTTTTCGGAAATTCGCATAACTGTGAACCTTGCATTCATTTCATGAAATTGTACGAAGGTCGATTCTTAAATAGTGGAGAAGAGTCGCCCTATAAGACAAAATCGCTCATGTCTTCTTCTTTTTTTTGCAAAAGTAAAAAAAAAACAATTGTTTTACTTATGATTTATTTTTTCAACAACCAGCAAAAAACATTCTAACATCGATTATCTTTAGTTTCTGAGATTCCCTTTTGGAGAACACTTCTCCACGGTGGATAACTCACTTTGTGCATGCGAGTAGTGATGGGACTGGCTGAGCTGCCACTTTTGCTACCACGTAATCCGAATGGAACTGATGCGTTATAAAAAGCTTTATGACGGACAAATAAGGACTGAGGCGTTGCCAGTTCTACTTTGAAGTTGTCTCGTATCAGCTATGCTCTCGCGCATTGAATTCTCCATTTTCGTGGGCTTCCTCCATATCTTCTCCAAAGTGGACTTTGTGACTTTGTGGGTTTTTTTACCCCTGGCTGAGGCTACCACTGACCCCTCAGATTCCGCCACATTTCTCGGGCTGATCCATTGTCTCCACTGGTCCCCACTGACTTCTCATTATAGGTCCAGAGCATGGTCTATGCTGTTTATCCACCCTTCAATTTGAGACGGGTTCGCCAGTCCAGGCCGGCGTGCTTCCTGATTATTATCGGTAGACACGCACCACCGGGAGGACTCTGACAAGCGCTGTTTGGTGGAATATGTCTAATCAGAAATCGTTCTGAACCCCGAGCCGGGTGAGATGAAATATTTTATTTAGCAATCCCCACATGTTTAGGGAATGGTCCACACTCTCCATTAATCCTTCAGCCATCCCCATGTGCTACGAGTATAGCTGATGACGATCATTTCCCTTCAACCCCCTGGTAGAATCCAATACGAGCCTCCATTGACACCTGGACCCCTGAAAGGTCTTAAGACTAGTCCGCTACCTCCACTTACACATAGCTTTTCTGTGGCCTGCACTGATGTCTATACACCCTGCCGGGGCACAGGACCGGTCTGTGGCCTCCACTGACATCTGGACCCCTGACAGGGTCCGGGCCCGGCCTGTGGCCTCCAATGATGCCTAGAGCCATGACAGGGTCCAGGCCCGGCCTGTGGCCTCCAATGATGCCTAGAGCCCTGACAGGGTCCGGGCCCGGCCTGTGGCCTCCACTGATGCCTAGAGCCATGACAGGGTCCAGACCCGGCCTGTGGCCTCCAATGATGCCTAGAGCCCTGACAGGGTCCGGGCCCGGCCTGTGGCCTCCACTGATGCCTAGAGCCATGACAGGGTCCAGACCCGGCCTGTGGCCTCCAATGATGCCTAGAGCCCTGACAGGGTCCGGGCCCGGCCTGTGGCCTCCACTGATGCCTAGAGCCCTGACAGGGTCCGGGCCCGGCCTGTGGCCTCCAATGATGCCTAGAGCCCTGACAGGGTCCGGGCCCGGCCTGTGGCCTCCACTGATGCCTAGAGCCATGACAGGGTCCAGACCCGGCCTGTGGCCTCCAATGATGCCTAGAGCCATGACAGGGTCCAGACCCGGCCTGTGGCCTCCAATGATGCCTAGAGCCATGACAGGGTCCGGGCCCGGCCTGTGGCCTCCACTGATGCCTAGAGCCATGACAGGGTCCAGACCCGGCCTGTGGCCTCCAATGATGCCTAGAGCCATGACAGGGTCCGGGCCCGGCCTGTGGCCTCCACTGATGCCTAGAGCCATGACAGGGTCCAGACCCGGCCTGTGGCCTCCAATGATGCCTAGAGCCCTGACAGGGTCCGGGCCCGGCCTGTGGCCTCCACTGATGCCTAGAGCCATGACAGGGTCCAGACCCGGCCTGTGGCCTCCAATGATGCCTAGAGCCATGACAGGGTCCGGGCCCGGCCTGTGGCCTCCACTGATGCCTAGAGCCATGACAGGGTCCGGGCCCGGCCTGTGGCCTCCACTGATGCCTAGAGCCCTGACAGGGTCCGGGCCCGGCCTGTGGCCTCCAATGATGCCTAGAGCCCTGACAGGGTCCGGGCCCGGCCTGTGGCCTCCAATGATGCCTAGAGCCCTGACAGGGCCCGGGCCCGGCCTGTGGCCTCCAATGATGCCTAGAGCCATGACAGTGTCAGGGACCGGCCTGTGGCCTTCGCTGATGTCTAGATACCCTGCCGGGGCACAGGACCGGTCTGTGGCCTCCACTGACATCTGGACCCCTGACAGGGTCCAGGCCCGGCCTGTGGCCTCCACTGACACATATACCCCTGACAGGGTCCGGGACCGGCCTGTGACCAGCTGCAGTCTCGCACCGTCAGCGCCCAGGAAGCCAAGTACATTGTGGCCGAGCACAACCGACTTCGCGCCAAAATCGCCAACGGACGCGAAGCGCGCGGGAAGCCGTTTGCTCAGCCGGCCGCGTCCAACATGCGACAGCTGGTGAGACCACAAGGCGCCGCCAAGGTCGCGCGCACAGTACTACAGCAGCTGCGGCGGCCCGCTGTCTTCGGCTGTGCCGCCGACAGACGGCGCGGGCGGAGCACAGTGGAGCATGGTGGCTGTCGTATGTCGTCAGCCCGGGCTATGGCGGCGATCATACGGTGTTAGCCAACAGTCTGGCGGTGATCGTATGTCGTCACCCCACGGTCCGGCGGTGATCGTACGGCGTCAGCACACGGTCTGACGGCGATCGTACGGCGTCAGCCCACGGTCTGACGGCGATCGTACAGCGTCAGCCCACGGTCTGACGGCGATCGTACGGCGTCAGCCCACGGTCTGACGGCGATCGTACAGCGTCAGCCCACGGTCTGACGGCGATCGTACGGAGTCAGCCCACGGTCTGACGGCGATCGTACGGCGTCAGCCCACGGTCTGACGGCGATCGTACGGCGTCAGCTCATGGTCTGATGGCGATCGTATGTCGCCAGCCCACGGTCTGACGGCGATCGTACGGCGTCAGCTCATGGTCTGATGGCGATCGTATGTCGCCAGCCCACGGTCTGACGGCGATCGTACGGCACCAGTCCAGGGTCTGACGATGATTGTACGGCGTCAGCCGAAGGTCTGGCGGCGATCGTACGGCGTCAGTCCAGGGTTTGTCGATGACCGTGTGGTATCAGCCCAGCCAAGGGTCAGCCCGGGGTCTGGCGATGCGCCTAGGGTATTCATCTTCCCTTGCAGGGGACTTCAAGTCTTGGCACTCCATGCACCCAACTTAGGATCCCAAAACAAACCCACCAGATAACATCATCTCGACTAACGCTAACCTCACTGTAGCCTTTGTTTGACCTCAGTGTGACTGCCATGTGACCTCTATTGGACTTCAGTGTGCCTGCCATCAGACTCAGCTTGACCTCAGCTGATTGTCATGTGACCTTAGTTCGAACTCAGTGTGACCGCCGTATGCAATCAGCCTGACTGCAGTAATGCTGTAGTGTTGTGTAACCCCGGTGCCACCTCTCTGCAGGTGTGGGATGACGAGTTGGCTCACGTTGACGAGTTGGCCCGCGACTCCAGTAATGCTGTAGTGTTGTGTAACCCCGGTGCCACCTCTCTGCAGGTGTGGGATGACGAGTTGGCCCGCGTTGCACAGCGACATGCCGAACAGTGCGTGTTTCAGCACGACTGCAGAGACTGCAAGCGTGTCGGTGAGTGGCTGTGCCAGCTAAGAGTGCTGTGCCAGCTAAGCGTGTCGGTGGGTGGCTGTGCCAGCTAAGAGTGCTGTGCCAGCTAAGCGTGTCGGTGAGTGGCTGTGCCAGCTAAGAGTGCTGTGCCAGCTAAGCGTGTCGGTGGGTGGCTGTGCCAGCTAAGAGTGCTGTGCCAGCTAAGCGTGTCGGTGAGTGGCTGCGCCAGCTAAGAGTGCTGTGCCAGCTAAGAGTGCTGTGCCAGCTAAGAGTGCTGTGCCAGCTAAGCGTGTCGGTGAGTGGCTGTGAGTGGCTGTCGGTGAGTGGCTGTGCCAGCTAAGAGCAGAAGCTACTGAGTCTGTTCTATCGAACATCAGTCTGAGCAAGTTACATTATCCCACTACATGACATTGAGCGGGTGAGCGATTGCCTCTGAAAGCAAATGATATGAGCTAGATGTTATGAAGTGACGGTATTTCTACAGGAGCTGTCTAGTATGTCAACACTCAGAGATCTCCCGGTCAGTTAGTCGCGCCATTTAGTTTCTTGATCGCGTGGCCGTTACGTATTCTATTCATTTTACCACCTGATCTGATGCTCTGATCATTCGGTTCGTTGCTCATCGGATCATTTCGTAACAGTTATTGGAACTTCTGGCTTAGCCTTTGCTCTGTTCTCTCTGGCAGCGCGGTTCAAGGTGGGTCAGAACCTATACAGCTCGTCTAGCACTCGGCTCGAGGACATCCCAGAATGGAAGAGAGCGCTCTACGCTTGGTACGACGAAGTGGCTCTCTTCGATCCGCAGCGCATCGAACCATTCGTGTGAGTTATTCAGGGAGGGAGTCGGTGTAATCAGGCCTTTGCCTCTCCTTCTCCCTGGCCCTCTCTCCTTCCCTCTCCGCTTCCCTCTTCCCTCTTCCTCTTCCACTCCCTCTCCGCTTCCCTATTCCTCTACCTCTCCTTCTTCTTCTCCTTCTCCTTCTCCTTCTCCTTCTCCTTCTCCTTTTCCTTCTCCTTCTCCTTCTCCTTCTCCTTCTCCTTCTCCTTCTCCTTCTCCTTCTCCTTCTCCTTCTCCTTCTCCTTCTCCTTCTCCTTCTCCTTCTCCTTCTCCTTCTCCTTCTCCTTCTCCTTCTCCTTCTCCTTCTCCTTCTCCTTCTCCTTCTCCTTCTCCTTCTCCTTCTCCTTCTCCTTCTTCTCCTTCTCCAGCCAAGCCAATTGTACAAGTAGTGCACCTGTCAGCTGACGGCGGTGGCGCAGGTGTATACATTTTAGCTGTCAGCAGAGGTGCAGGTGTATACCCGTCAGCTGATTGCGGTGGTGCAGGTGTGAACCAGTCGGGTGGCGGCGAATGTTCAGGTGTAAACCAGTCAGCTGATGGCGATGGTGCAGGTGTATGCCAGTCAGCTGACGGCGAATGTTCAGGTGTACACCAGACAGCTTACGTCGTCACCCGGTGGCAGGTTTGAGACGGCGATTGGCCACTACACCCAGATGGCATGGGCTGAAACGGACAAGATCGGGTGCGGCTACGCTCTGTACAGGGACGGACCGTGGTGGAGCAAGCTGTACGTGTGCAACTACGGCCCGGCCGGGAACTTTCAACGTGGCCAGATGTACGAGCGTGGCGCATCGTGCAGCAGCTGCCCGCCGGGCACCATCTGCTCTCGACAGTTCCCCGGCATCTGCGGTACGTGACGCTCCTACTCGGGCTGCAATAGCCAGCCTCTCGAGCTCAACACGGTCGCCCTTTGTAAATGGATAACTGCATGTTTGCCATGGCAAGCGTGATGATCTAACGTAAGAGAACTATGTTAACAGTAACCATGACATGTACGAAGTTGTAGCACATTTAGCAACAAATTGCGGCCTGTAACCGAATAACCACCTTAAAAGGGGCACAATGAGACTAAGCGATATTGAACCAGTGTTACACCACCGAGTTCAGGCTGAGTTTTCCATGAATCTTCCCATTTTGTCGTCACATTTCCGAAGATTGAAGTTCAATGTCATTAATTATTGGTGAAGCGGTGTATTCACACGTGAATATGCACGCATCACGTGACACATCACATATCTCGAAGATCCTATTACGGTACATTACAGCTAAGGAGATGGCGTCGTCGGCGTTTCACGATTTTAAGAAACGGCTTATGGACTCAAATTTGCGCCCATCGACCATCATGACCGCCAATTTCGCGAGTTTCCATCTCAAAATATCACTGACACAATTCCCAAGATCAATATACAACATGGCGATATGTGGTATATTCGTAACCTAGATATCATTTTAGTCTTAACCTTCGAACAAAAATGAAGTTTGCTGGGCTCTACCATACGGTTGAGGGTTGATAATACTTTAAAATAAATAATGCATGTTCTTGTATGCTTATTTCTATTGTTCGTTTATCTCAAGCTTATTATTATATATGCACTCAAGATCACAAGCTCTGAGCCGAGTTCCCAATATTTTGGGAAATCGCTCAAGGTGTGGCAACACGGTATTGAACCGACTGCACAAGTTGTCATTTTCGGAAACACTTCAGGGAAGTTTTGACAGTAGGTAGCGCTATATGTCTTTTCTGTTGCTTCTTGTTATTATTCCCAACAATTATGGTGCGTTCACGTTTTCGCTGCAGCCGCGGACGATGGTGTCAGTGCAACCCTGGTGCCAACAACCACTGTTGGTCTGATTACCACACGACCGACGAGACCCACGCTCCGGCCGACCACCCAGGGGCCCGCCATCACTACAGTGCTGCCATCTAGGCCACCTACTGTAGCTGCAGTGCTGCCATCTGGGCGGCCTGCTGCCGAAGGCCGGGTGCTGTTCAGCTGCGATCTGGACAGAGCCGGCTGCCGCGTCAAATATGGTGGCACCACCTGGAAAATTGTCCGCACCAAGTCCCGGCAGGGTGAGTGCATGCGAGGCGGAGCCTGTTTAATCTCGGACATGGGGATAGGAGCACTTACAGAAGTTGGTGGTGACGGACTTATCCCAATAGGGTCGACGTAACCCGAACCACAAAAAGTTGTTGCTGTTGAGTGGGGCAGAGGACACTCCGAAAATAAAACCGCATCCATTAACTGAGCTGTAATTCCCATTCATTCAATAACTTATCATGCCTTCTTTAGTTTTTGATACATCATCGCAGTAACTTCACAAAAATATACAGGAGTGTCGTGCCGCTCTACTTTACTTTAATTCGTAAAGGCCATTCTTTAGCCATTTTGCTCATCCTTTTCAAGAGAGACGACCAGGAAAAGTGTGTGGCTTCACGGCACGAAATCGCCTGAGGAGGCCAAAGTGCCTAACCTAACAAAATGTAAAAGTGTGTGGCGAAGGGAGTGGGGTGGGGTGGAGTGAGGGGTGGGGTGAGGGGTGGGGGGTGGGGGGGGGAGTTGTCATTGCTGGGTGAACGATAAAAAGTGCAGGGGTCTGGGCCCTTCAGCTTAATGTCTGAAGAAGGCAGATCTTTCCTGCTGGGCAGACCTTGCATCTGCCAGGTGGCACCGAGTGTTCACACTTTCACAATGAGGCTGAGCGAGCTGGTTATTGGTGCGATTGATGCGAACCAATTGATATCCAGATGCGCAAAAATAGGCTTTCCAAGTGTGCTTGGGTTCAGGGGATGATTTCCAAATGTGCTGGGACTGTGCCCAGCTCCAGATCCATGGAGGATCTGAAATAAATGCTGATGATGATGATGACGATGGCAAATCCTCCACAGGACAACTGACACCCAAGGCGCGAGCATAAGACCTGATATACAGGCCTCGCACTTAACTCCTGACACTTAGCGCGCACACACACACACACACACACACATATATATATATACGCACATGCACGCACGCACGCACACATACACTCACGCACACACCTAACTCTTAGTATACATCTGTCACGTGATGCACTTACTAAAACACCTCTCTGCCGCAGGTCGGATCCTGGGCACAGCCGTCACCTTTGGCCGCCGCACGAAACTCACCTTCCAGGGTGTCGTCATGCCGCCCAGCTCCGGTGACGTTTGCGTCGCGTTCGCCTACATGAAGTACGAGCTGCGCGGCAGCAGCCCGGTCCAGCTGGTGGTCTCGCTGGAGCCGACGGCCGGCGGCCGGCCCGTGCGTGCCGTGGTGCGGCAGAACGCGCGCGGCCAGCTGCGGCGTCAACGCGTCCAGCTGCGCCGCGTCGCTGGCCAGGCGCGGCTTCGCTTCTCGGCGACTGTGCCCAGCTTCGCGTTCGGCCAGGCGACTGTGATCGCGCTGGACGACGTGCGGGTGACGTCTGGACGGTGCCAGTAGCGGCGAGACGTCGCTCCCAGCTGTCGCCAGCTGGAAGCTTCACACATGCAGCGGCCATCAGGGCGACCGCGACCGCAGCGAGTGCGGTGTGGCCAGACAGCCGTCGGAGGCGCTACTAGGGGGCCAGCTAGCTCCACTGACCGCACACGGCCAGTGGAGTGCGGTGTGGCCAGACAGCCGTCGGAGGCGCTACTAGAGGCCAGCTAGCTCCACTGACCGCACACGGCCAGTGGAGTGCGGTGTGGCCAGACAGCCGTCGGAGGCGCTACAAGGGGCCAGCTAGCTCCACTGACCGCACACGGCCAGTGGAGTGCGGTGTGGCCAGACAGCCGTCGGAGGCGCTACAGGGGGGCCAGCTAGCTCCACTGACCGCACACGGCCAGTGGAGTGCAGTGTGGCCAGACAGCCGTCGGAGGCGCTACAAGGGGCCAGCTAGCTCCACTGACCGCACACGGCCAGTGGAGTGCGGTGTGGCCAGACAGCCGTCGGAGGCGCTACTAGGGGCCAGCTAGCTCCACTGACCGCACACGGCCAGTGGAGTGCGGTGTGGCCAGACAGCCGTCGGAGGCGCTACTAGGAGCCAGCTAGCTCCACTGACCGCACACGGCCAGTGGAGCTCAGCTCACGCGTTCATTGACAGACGACACCAGTGCAATGTGCTTAGATGGCCGCTAGTACATGTGACGTTTGTTGTTGATGCTACCATTTGGAACTGACAAAAGACAAGGTCATCCTGCAGACGAGATCTGCAGGTTTCCTATGAAGCCAGCTCAGGTGCTTGTCTAATTGGAAGTGCGTGTGATGAGTCTGATATTCATAGCAACACATTCCAACATCCCGTGCATTACGTCATTCGACACGGACCAAGGATGGTGCCTCAAAGTGCATAACTCAATTTCTGCCGCAACCACGGGCTGTTTTATGTGGCCCGAAAGACAAAGAAAGACTTGTCGAGTTCTATCCGTCATATTTACATTAATTTGGGAAATCGAGTTTCATTTGTAGACTCCTTTGCTGTTGTTTTCGTGAACATCCCATACTTCCCATATGATGGTGGCATTATATTATGAACCTTATATATATATAATATATATGTATACATATATATATATATATATATATATATATATATATATATATATATATATATATATATATATATATATATATATATATATATATATATATATATATATATATATATATATATATATATATATATATATATATATATATATATATATATTGAATGACTAACATCATTTTTGAATTGGCAGTCGTCCTCACGTATACCGTGTAACTTGTTGTCATCACAAGATCAAGCTCAAAACAAAGAAAGACATGCTGGCAAGCCCATGCGGTCCGCGAATGTATTCATGCTATGTATGTGCTAAGCGTTAGCTAGCATTCTCAGATGATTTCATTACAATTGAATGTCTTTTAGTGATGCAAAATAGATGCTTTACCCAGGTAGTTTTAGAATGCTACCGAAAAAAAACACGGATAGCCAACATGTGGGCATGTGCATGCATTTCATATGTACGAGGTATGTTTGCAAATAAGTGTTTATATTTGAATTTCATAGCAGGTTAGAGAGTAAACATAAGTTAAGCTGATCAGGTGACAGTCAATGTTAACCCGATCACTAGTATAAGATATTGCATTTGCAACATTTGCACATCTTCATCTTGCTCTGCAATGCGGAAATACATGGCATGATAGTACACTGTTTGGAATATTCATGGAAGGCCGCGGTGTTTTGATTTGGGATGTCCCTTTGAAATGCTATGATTAAGACGACTAGGAATATTTCGGAGAACTGCCATAGATGTACTAATATTGGTCTCAGGTGAAAATGATAAGTCGCTACGCATGACTGGAATTGGGATCAGAAGACATGACTGGGATCAGAAGCGTGGTTTCTACGAACAAGAAAATACCATGGGTGCCAAAACAGACTATAAATCAGATTATCCAGGCAGTGGGTAGGCCGTGCAGTTTCGCCAATCACAGCCAAAGTTGTACATGAATGATTATCTGGGTCTACTTTTGAATCACCTGAACTCCGATCCATCAGGGAACATGAGTATTTAGGGCTCATGTTGCATTGACTACGTAAGCATAGTCAATATTGTGAGCCATTCCGGCCCGGGGATTAGATGCTGGGCAGGGGTGTAGGGTGTAGATTAGATGCTGGGCAGGGGTGTAGGGTGTATATGTATGTGCTTTTTGGGAGTGCACTTGTCCCCTCCCCAATGTTGGTTGTACCCCGCTCCATAATTTCAACTTTTAAAATGTGACGCTATGTGGCATGCCCCCAATCCATTTGGGCTCGTCCATTGCTTTCATGTATTGTTCCGTCTCAATACTTTTCAAACACCAAAGCCTATGACGCTGGGAACTGGACAAGGGGCGTGATGGGCCTTAGACTTACTGTAAGTGCACCAACACGGGACAGACACCCGATGTTGAACTGCGACTGTGCCACACCAGCAGGGGACGAACACCTGAGGCTGAACTGCGACTGTGCCACACCAGCAGGGGAAAAGGGTAGCCGGTACATCGGCCCAGGTGGTGAACGTGACGGCAGGTCGCCAAGTTGAGCCGTTTCCGAGAACCAGACCCAATCGTGAAAAACGCTGAAAAACGTCACTTCCGCTTTTCACATCCCCTCGCGTGCGCGTGAAGAGTGACGCGTAAACGGTTGTCATGGCGATGTTGGAAATTGTGGCAATATCAAGGTGTTGATTTGGTGTCGATCGGTCCATTGGTCGATTGTCGAAATATGGCGCTCTGAATCGGGTCGATCTGGAGCGCTAAAATTG